>JAADXY010000400.1:0-24033 GCA_023338065.1 Phytopythium montanum
CAAACCGATCCCAAACACGGTAGGCGGCGGCGACGTTAGACGACACGAACCGTCCATTCGATCGGTGCCAATGACCCGTAGAGCCCAAAACACCTACGTGTTTGCTGTTTGATGTCGTGTGCGCATAACGATCACGAAAATACACACTGTACAATAATGTCAACTCGTTTTTATTTGTTTCCACAGGTAATTTGGTTTCAAACTAGAAAGTGTCGACAAATTCTCTCATCCGTAGAAGTCGAGATGGCGGTGTCTGTGCCATCCGCGGCGACGCCCGAGGCGGCCAAGGCGGCGGCGGAAGTGGTGAGGCGCAAGCCCGAGCTCGAGCTGAGGACAGCGCCGTCGGCGGCGGCGGCGGCGCGCAGGCCGTGGTCGCTGTGGGCGGCCAGCAAGGGCGGCGCGTTCGCGCTGACCTTCTTCAGCTACGTGCTGTTCCACGCGTCGCGCAAGTCGTTCTCGGCCATCAAGGGCGAGATGAGCAGCGAGCAGTGGATCCAATCGCACGTATACCCGCGCGACCAGCAGGCGCAGATGTACGGGCTGCTGGACACGCTCTTCATGGCTTTTTACGCGCTTGGGCTCTACGTCAGGTGCGTGGTCGGCACTGTGATCTCGAACCGACAAGTGGACTGACTAGCAGACTGATGGACTGACCGGCGGACGTAGCGGCGTGCTGGGCGACAAGTACGATCTACGCCGGATGATCGCGCTCGGGATGTGGGCGACGGCCGCGGTGGTGCTGGCCTTCGGGCTCGGCGCGCTCGCGGACGTGCACTCGCTGGCCTTCTACGCCGCGCTCTGGGCTCTCAACGGGCTCATCCAGTCCACGGGCTGGCCCGCAAACGTCGCCGTCATGTACGTGCGTCTTTTTGGTAGTGGTTGTGCCTCAGCCGATATCTGAGTCGCGTCCGAGTTGCTGTCTGAACAGGGGCAAGTGGTTCGACCAGCGCGAGCGCGGAGGTGGGTCGGTCGGTGCCTGAGCAGTGGAGGAACCCGGCGAGCCACCTCTTACTCTGTTGTATGCAGCGGTGCTGGGGATCTGGAGCGGGAACGCGTGCTTCGGTAACATCGTGGGCACCGCCCTGGTCGCGCTCATGTTCCACCTGTTCGACCGCACGCTGGCGTGGAAGGTCGCGATGGTGGCGGCCGCGGCGCTCGTGGCCATCCACGGCGCCATCGTGTTCGTGTTCCTCGTGCCAGACCCGAAGGACGCGCTTTACCGCCACACATCACTGGAGGAGGCCAAGCCCGAGTCGGTCGAAATAAAGACGTCCCCGACGACCGAGAGCTCGTCCGAGTCGGAGATCGAGGACGCGCACGGCAGCAAGGGCATCTCTTTCATGGGCGCCTGGTGCATCCCTGGGGTGCGTCTTTTTCTTGGTGGTCGGGGTCACAAACTCGAGGGTGTCGGACTGACAGGCGTATGGAAACCCTTCGACTCGCGCAGGTCTTCCCGTACGCCATGGCCTACGCGTGCCTCAAATCGGTCAACTACGCGCTCTTCTTCTGGATCCCGTTCTACCTGACCGTGTCGCTCAACATGACCAACTCGACCGCCGATCTGGTCTCGGTGCGTTGCCTCCTCTGCCACACACACTCCACTCTATCCACTCCATCGACGCTAACACTTGAGCTCTGATTTGCAGATGCTGTACGACGCCGGGCAGATCCTCGGCGGAATGGTCGGCGGCTTCGTCTCGGACAGGATGGGGGTCAGGTCTCCAGTTGTGGTCGTCATGCTGCTGTTCTCCTGGTACCAATGTGCTCCGGGCTAGTGTCGGGTCGACATTCAGGCACTGCAGTGCTAACGACACTCTTACTCTGCCAACCAGCGTCGCGATCTACTTCCTGGATGGCGCGTCGTACAACGCGACGATGGTCCTGCTGTTCGCCAGCGGGTTCATCCTCGGCGGGCCAGCGAACCTGATCAGCACGGCCATCTCGGCCGACCTCGGGACCCACGAGAGCATCAAAGGCGACGCCGCGGCGCTGGCCACCGTCACGGGGATCATCGATGGCACGGGCAGCATCGGGGCCGCGCTGGTGCAGTATCTCGTCGGGTACCTGGCCGACTGCCACAAGGAGCCCAAGGGCTGCGACCCCAAGAGCCCCCACTGCGTCGAGGTGTGCTCCTGGGGCCGCGTGTTCATCCTGCTCGAGGTCGGCACCATCCTCGCGTGCGTGTGCCTGCTCCGCTTGCTCTACCACGAGGTCTTGATCATTCGCAGCCGGCGTCGCGGACCCTTAGCGCGTCCGTAGCCCTCATGGCGCAGCTCCGTTGTCGCGTCATACATTATCATTCAGCTTAAGATTGCTCATACGACGCATTCAGCTTAACACTCACTGATCAGCGGGGAAGATATCGAAATACAGCTGCGCTCTCTCCGCGCCGACGCCCTTCATGCTCTCCATCTCTTCCACTGACGCCGGCTGCTTGTCCAGGACCTCCTGCACGACGCCACATCAATCGTCGGTCAGAGCCCAGCGTTCAGCCACAACAACTCGGACGCCGCGTGCCTTGACCACGCGCCGTGACAGCGCCTCCCGCTTGGGCAGCCCGCGCCGCCTGCACTCCGCCAACACTCGCTGGTAATAGTACTCGACGGCCGCCTTTGACGGCCCTGCGTCTGGTGAGGTAGCCCCAGTGCCGTCACTCACTGACCGCAAGGAGCCAAGACGGCTGTCGACGTCCTCGACAAACTCGTCGTCCGGGAGAGTGTCCGCGACCTGCACGCTGCAGTTGCAGCCACCAGCACACTGCTCCCGGCTGAACGGCGTGCCGAAGTGCGAGTAGAGGAGCTCCTTACGGCACTCGCCGCGCGAGAGCTCGCAGAAGGCGACCACGTCCGCCAGGTCGGCCTGCGAGCTCCCGTTGGACGTCCGCACCGTGTCGCCGTCGTCAGACCGGTCCGTCGTCACATATTCAGCGCGAGTTTTGTCCTCGGGAGCGTAGAGCAGCGCGCACTCGGCGGGTTTGCCGTCGCGGCCAGCACGACCCTGCCAGACATTGCGAGGCATAGAAGTCGGTGAGGTTGTAAGCGACCGGATGCACAGTCAAGTGTTAGAAGACGCACAATCTGCTGCATGTAGGCGGACAGGGAGAGCGGCAGCGAGTGGTGCACGACGACGCGGACGTCGGCCCGGTCGATGCCCATCTGTGACGGTCCACACGGCGACTCGGTCACTCGGTCAGTCTCCCCACCCCAACAACACACCACCACTCAGCCCACCACGCGATCCACGTACGCCGAAGGCGCTGGTGGCGCAGATGACTGACAAGCGGCCTAGCATCCACTGCTTGCGCACGAACTCGCGGCGCGCGCGCGGCATCCCGCCGTGGTAGACGCCGGCGCGGCAGCCGAGACGCGCCAGTTCCAGGCACACGGCCTCGCACTCCTTGCGCGTGAGGCAGTAGACGATCGCGACTGCGTCGCCCACGCGCTGCGCTATCAACGCGGCGGCCCGCGCGGGTTTGCGCAGCACGACGATCGCAAGGTTCGCGCGGTCCTCCAGCCGCTCCACGAGGACCATGCGGCTCGCGTTGGCGACCCGAGCGGCGTCCAACCCTCCCTCTGCCTCTGCCTCAACCTCAGCGTCCGCCTCGTCCACCAGCTGCAGGCCGAACACGGCCGCAAGGCGCGGGACGTCGTCCTCAGCTACCGAGGCCGAGGCGAGCGTGACGGGCACGGCCGGCAGCCTGCGCGCGCGCCAGCGAGCCAGCTCGAGGTAGGCCGGCCGGAAGGCGTTGCCCCACTCGAAGACGCAGTGCGCCTCGTCCAGCACGAGCCGCGCGACGGCCCCGCGCTCAGCGGCGCGCGCCAGCCAGCGCCGCATCTCGGCGTTCTGCATCAGGAACTCGGGCGTCGTGTACACCAGGCGCTGGCCGCGCAGCATCTCGTCCAGCGGCGCGTCTCCTCGCCCCCGCCGGTCTCCGCCAGTGAGACGCAGCGCGCGCACACCCTTGCTCGCCAGACCCGCTACCTGGTCCTGCTCGCGGCCGCAGTTACAGTCCAATCAGCTCGTCTCGGTCCCCCACGGCTCGATTGTCGCCAGTGACGCACCTGGATGAGCGCCACGAGCGGAGATACGACGAGTGTGGCGCCAGTCGAGGCAGCCGCCAGCGCCGGTGCCTGGAACGCCAAGCTCTTGCCCGCGCCCGTCGGCAGCCGCATGAAGACGGACCAGCCGCGCGCCGCCAGCGCCACGGCACGCGTTTGCTCGGCCGTCGCCCGCAGCTCCACGGGGTCCACCCCGACGTCCGAGGGCACCGCCAGTAGCTGTCGCACCGCCGCGGCCATCCCGATGTCCGCTCCCGTGTCTGTCTTGACGCCTGGGCTCTCGGCGGGGCTCAGGCTCAGCGTCCGCGCCAGCGTCCATGCTCGCGCCTTCGTCCGCGCCACCGCGCTTGCTGTCCGCCGCATCATTGCCGGTTACCTCAGATCCACTATGGAGGAGTACTAAGTTCGCGTGCTAAGTGCGGAGCTCCTGACTGCAACATCATGGCCGAGCAGCTGCGGGACGCTGGCCTCGACCCGCTCACATGGGTGCGTGCGCTCCACGCTCGCTCACTGCCACGAGACCCATGCCGCACTGGTTGTCAACAGTCCCACCGTCTGCTTCTGTCATGTGAGGTTCAGGCGTTCGCGCGCCTGCTCGGTCAGCAGCTGCGGAGCGACGTCCAAGAGTTGCCCGGGTTGCCGTCCAGCCACGCGTGGCGGCCGCTGCCGGGCGACGTGGGACCCGCGCGCGTGCTGACCAAGGCGCGCTGCCTCGGCGTAGTCGTATCGGTGCTGCCGCGAGCTGAGCGCGGTGCGTGTGGCATGCGCTGGAGGCTGCGGACTCGAGCCCGAAGCTGACGAGAGCGGTCGTCTCGTTTGTTGGCAGTCGAGTTCCTGGTGGACGATGGATCGGCGCTCGTCAAGACCGTGCTCTGGGGACCACCGGAGCGTGTGACCTTCCGTCTGGGCGACCTGGTCGAGGTCGAGGGCAAGCTCAACGCAATCACGAGCGTCGACGGCGCCGACCCGTGAGCAGTCTTCCACCCTCCAATCCGATCCGAAGCACCAGCGCCACCAGGATTGACCGCTTGCTGCTGCTCTCGCTCGCTCGCTGCTGCAGAGACCACCCGCGGGAGCTGCGCGTGACGCGCATGTCGACCGTCGATGATCCAAACGAGGAGCTGTTGCACTGGCTGCAGGTCGCCCAGCTGACGCGTGCGTACTACACGAAGTGCGAGGCGGCCGGACCCGAGACGACCAGACCCGAGACGATCGCTGCCAGGACCAGCCGACAGAGCGCCTCGGCCGGCGAGCGGTGGGAGAAGGTCGGCAGAGAGGCCTTCTTCCACCTCCGTGTTTCTCCGGATGAGGTAGGAGATGACCAGCGCGAGCGCGTCTTGCTGGGCGTGCTTGGTCGGTTGGTGCGGCAGCAGACGGAGGTGCTGGGCGACGCTACAGCTGAGCGTCGAGCAGTCCGAGTCACGTTTGTCGAGGTGCTCCGCGGTCTCTCTTCTCGAGATGTACAGGTGAGGTTGGAGATATTGGAGGCGTCGACGGCTACTGGCTGATCGATCACAATCCGTTCAGGCGTCGAGCGCCGCCTCGGACCAGCGAGCTGCTATCCGAGACCTCCGCTTCGCCTTCCACACCCTGCGCTCCGCTGGCTTGCTCTTCCTCGAGGACGAGGACGCCGATGTCCACGAGCTGCTGAGCTACGAGCTCGCTCTGCGTCCCGCTATCGTTGCGGTCGTGTCCGGTGCGTCTGTTAAGCTGTCGAGTGCGAGCCTGCTGTGAAGAGCACAGGGCTGACGTGCTAGCGTGCTATCTCGTGAACAGACCGACCAACAGGCACCTCCCTCGCCGACGTCGTCGACGCGCTGACGTCTCGCCGGCGCTTCGAGCGCGTCCCGCTCCTGTGGATTGAGCAAGGGTTCAGACAAGCGGTCGAGGACGGCGCGATCCAGCAGCGATCCGACTCGCACGTAGTGTACCCTGCACTAATGCAGCGTCCAGGCAGCAAATCCAACGAAACCAGTTGAGGGAATAAGAAGCGACCCATGCATCGCATTGCTGGCTATTGTACATATTCCTGCCGCTACGACTCGAAGACTACGAGGCGAGCCCTTGCGCCTCGAGATAGAAGACCCACGGCGGCAGCTCCTTCATGGTCGGACACGACACGGAGAGCTTGGCGGTGAGGGTCCCGGGCGTCGGCTTGCCGCTCGCCGAAGCCACCGCGGCTGGGTCGACCTTGACGCTGATGGTCTTGACCGTCTTGGCCGGGATCGAGAGCGTCTTGGACGCCAGAAGGATGTGCGGGCTGTCGGCGACCACGTCGAACTCCATCGGCACGGAGAAGACGTTCTTGAACTCCAGGTCGATCGACCCGGCGAACACGAAGGGTCCTTGAGGCAGCGGGGGCGTCGCTATTCCATGCAGCGCGCACTTGTACTCGCCGACCATGTCCGACTGTAGCACCAGCACGTCTCGGACCTCTCCGATCGCCTCGGGCTCGAACCTGACCGAGATCGAATGCGCTTTGCCCTCCCAGTCGCCGGCGGCCTCCACTTTGCACGCCGCAGGAACCGAGAACGAGCCTGCGTGCTGCACCGCAGCCGCCAGCTCTGCTGCCTGGTCTGCGAAGGCGACGAACTCGAACGACTGGGTCTGGGACGCGCCGAGAGGCACCTGGAAGCGCAGCGTGCGCTCCGTGGCGGCCAGCTGCGTGGACAGCAGCAGCTTGTACGCGAAGTCGCCCAGTTCCACGAAGGAGATGGACAGCTGGGCCTCCACCGGCGTCGGGGAGTGCAGCAGCGGGCGGTACTCGACCTCGTAGCAGCCCTCGCCCCGGCCGCTCAGCTCACTCAGCTGGGTGACGCGGATGCTCGGGTGCGAGCACTTCCACCACGGGCCGTTGGCGGCGAAGCGCACGGGTCGTTCGGGCCCGAACGGGTTCTCGATCGTGACCAGCTTCTTGACAGACTGCCGGACTGGAGCGTCAAAGTGGAGCGTCTCGACCTCCGTCGCCTTGGCCACGGCCACCGCGACGTCACACACGACGTACTCGCCGGTCTCCTGGTTCACCAGACGCACCGACAAGCGAGTCATCCCCTCCGTGTAGCTGAAGAACTTGATCGAGTAGCTCCGCGTCGCCGAGCCCTGCAGCATCATGGACGTCGAGCCCTGAACGCTCGTCGACTCGCTCGCGTCCGAGTTGACGATCGCGACCTGGAAGACTTGCGTGGACCGCAGCCAGTTCTTGATCGGGATCGAGATGTGCAGCGTCTTCTTCGCCGGTGTCGTGAACGACAGCGTCTCCGGCGTCGGGGGAGGACCCGCCTTGCCAATCAAGTTGTACAGCAGCGCACTCCCGTCCGGGATCGCCAGGAAGACGGACCCTTTGTGTGTCTCCGGGCGGTTCGCATCCGCACTCTCCTCGGTTCCCTGTCTCGTCATCCGCAGCGGGAGGTACACGACGTCCAGCGATGTCGACCCGTTGGCGGCCACCGTCACGTTCTCCTGGCACGACCAATGCTCGCCTTGTACGACGGGGAGCAGATTCCACGGCGTCGCCGTCTTGTTCTCGATCACGATCGACTTGGTTGTGGTCTCGCGCACCTTGGAGGCAAAGGGGACGTCCTGGATCGACGATGGCGCCTGGTCGACGCATGAGCCGACCAGCGTGAGCGACACGGGCGTCGTGCCGTCGACTACGCACTGGAGGCGATCGTATCGGACGTCCGGGTTCACCGCAGCGGGCTTGAACGTGACCTCGAGCGTCTTGTGGTGATTGGGAGCCACGACACCTTCAAGCGGCGCAATCAAGAAGTCCGGCGCGAACTCCTGCGCGCTCCAGTGAAACTTGCACGGGACGTCTCCGCGGTTCTGCAGCTGCACCTTGCGCACGAGCTGGCTACCGAGGCAGACGGCACCGAAGGACAGCGTATCCGTCTCGAGCGCCACCTCTGTGCCCTGGCAGCAGCCCGCGAGCGTCAACAGCTTCTTGCGGCAGCCGGCGATGCGGACGAAGACTTCCTTCTGGAAGCTCGGGATGCGCTGCGTCGGCGCGAAGCGGAACTCAATGTCCGCGCTCTCCTTGGTCCGCAGCGCCACATCCCGCTGCGGGAGCACAGAGATGCCCATGGCGTCCAGTGACGCGACGCTAGGCTCAGAGCTGTCCTCTAGCGCCACGGCCGTCTTGCGCTTGGACCGGTTGACGATCTTTACGGTGCGCGAGAGCTGTTGCCCGACCTGCAGGTTTCCGAACGACACGGTCTGCATCGACGGGTTGACCAGCTCGACCCGCGGGAGCGTGCCTTCCCCGCGGACGCTCACGTTGATGGTCGTGGACCCGTTGACGCTGAACGGGATCATTTCGAGGTACGCCGTTTCCTGCCTGGCCACGAACGAAATGACGACGTTGACCGTCTCCCGAGGGCCGAGTGTCGTCGGCGGGCAGTCCACGCGCAGGTGCGGTTTCTTCTCGAACAAGCAGTCAAAGTCGATCGACGCCTCGGGGTCCATGTTAGTGACCGAGAGCGTCGCCGTCTCGGGGACCGGTGACGCGTCCGGGTCAGCCACGAAGCACGGCCCGAAGTCGTGCGACGTGAAAGAGAACTGGAGTGATGGCGGCACGGCGCCGCCCTGCAGCACGAAGCCGTAGTTCTTGGACCCTGCGACGGTGCAGACGAGCTGCGCGCCATCCAGCGACGTCTGCTTGGTCGGCGCGAAGGTGATGCGGCACGTCGCGCGGTCGTTCTTCTTGATCGTCCCCTGCATGGGCTCGATCACGACCGCCGCAGGTTGCCGGTGAAAACTCCAGCTGAACTCGAAGTTAAACTTGCCGTTGTTCTGGATGGAGACAGTGCGGTGGACCTCCTCGTTCACGCGGATGAGCCCGAAGTCGAGCAGATTCGGACTGCCCAATACGACGGCCTGGGTCTCGCTCTGGTCGCTGGACGAGACCGTCAGCCCGTCGTGGATGCTGTAGCCCTCGCCCTTGACGTTGAGCGACAGCCGCGTGGGCTTGCGCTTGACGATGCAGTTGATGTTGAAGCTGTAGGCCTTCTCCTCGGTCGGGATGAACTCGATCGCTATGGTTGCCCGGCTGTTGGGGGCGATCACGCCGCTCAGCGGGCTGACGACCAGCGCGGGCGTCTCGCCGCCGAAGTCAAGCGCCGACTTATCCAGCACGAAGTTGAACGGGATGTGCTCGTGGTTGACCAGCGCCACGGTCTGCGTCGCCTTGCTGCCGATCAGCAACGTGTTGAAGTTGACGCTGCCGCGGTCCAACGTCACCCGCGGCTCGACAGTCGTCCCGACGAGCAGGAAGAGCTGGCTCACCTGGAAGTGCGGCACGCGGAAGTGCCAGAAGGTCTCCTGGAGCTCCAGCTGCTGCGGCGTGAACTCGAAGATCATCTCGCACCGCTTGCCGGCCAGCATGAGTCCTTTGGGCGTCGCGCACCGGAAGCACGCGTTCGGTTCGCCCTGCGGGGTCCACGAGAACTCGTACGACACGTTCGTCGGGTTGACAGCGTAGAACCGGCGCGTGTTGCGCACGCGCACACCCAGCGACTCCATCTCGATGACGCGTACCGCCGGGTCGAGCGCTCCGAGCTCGCCGAACGGCCCCGGGAGGTTCGGCGCGCGCCGCTGGGCGTAGTCGCTGAGCTCGACGTCGAAGTGGCAGGCCGGCCGCAGCGAAGAGCCCCGCACGTCGATATGGAGCGGGGGCGACGCTGTTTCTGAAGCGGTCGGCACCTCGAACTGCAGCATGAAGTGGTAGTCGTCCACCTCCATCGGCGCGAACTTGATGAGGAACTCCTGCGTCTGCTCCGGGGCAATGACACCTTCCGCGGGCTCGATCCCAAACGGACAGTCGTCTTCCGAACCGCTCAGAGGCGCAGGCGACAGCAGACTCTCGTGGCTGTGGCTGAGAGTCGCGGGGCGTTCCCAACGCCAGTTGAACGGCAACTTGATCTTGCTTTTGTTGTGCACTGCAATGCGGTGCGCGCACACCTGCAGCATGAACGTCCGACGGAACGAGATGGATGACGTGTCCGCTTCGAACGACGGCGCGTCCGCCGCAGCGAAGCAGGCCAGCGACACGGTCGACGCCGGCGCCAGCTGCGTGTGCTCCGGCTCCGCGACGTTCGTCCTGGTCGACTCGGCGGCGTGCAGGGCGTCCGAGGAGCCGAACGAGACCGTCTGCACTGAGTCGTCCCAGTCACTCACGGGCAGCGTCGACGTCGACGCCTTGTACGCGATCCGCTGGTGCCGCAGCGGCACTGCGTGCGAGTGGTAGATGATTGCCTTGGCCTCGCGGTCACTAGGTGGCTCGAACGTCGCGGTGATCATCTTGTGGCCTCGGGGCGGCAGGTGGCCGGCCGACGGGCGAAACGAGAATGGCGGGTCCTTGGGAAACTCGAAGCGCAGCGTGTCGTCGGTTTGGTTCCACAACGAGAAGACCTGCGTGTCCCTGGCTGGCGCAGATCCGGCCTCCTGGTCGCTCGTGACGGCCAGCTGGACGTCGTTAAAGTGCAGCTCGTCGTCGTGATCGCCAGGCAGATCTTCCAGCACGAGGTCCTCCTTGTACCCGGAGCCTGAGAGTCTGACCGCTGTCTCCTCGAATGGATTGTTCTGCACGAATACCTTGAGCTGCGCCGTCGACGGTTCCTCGTGTGCTTTCAGCGGCCGGAACTGCACCGGGAGGGTCTCCGATGACCGCGGCGGCAGCACGATCGAGCCGTTGCCCAGCGCGAAGAGGAAGCTTGGGTTGCTCTGCATGGAGAAGAGCACGGTCGCCGCCAAAATGCCGTCGTTGCGCAGCTCGAGCGCTAGATCCTTGGCCTTGGACACGCGGACGCGGCCGAAGTTGAGTAGCAGAGCCCCGCTAGAGTCGCGCTGCGTGGGCGACGAGATGGAGATGCACGGCAGCGTGCCCTCCCCTCGCAGTTCGAATTGGAGCTCCGAGCTGCCGCCCACTGTTGTCGAGGCTGACGGCGGACTGTCGTCCACTGCCGCAGCGAACGTCGCGTGGAACGTCGCGATCGTAGGCGGCCGGAAGTAGACGCTGATGAAGCGGTGCTCGAGCGGAGGGATCTCCCACATGGACGGCTGGACGGTGAAGACCTGGAGCGCGGCGGGGTCTTGCGCCGACGCCCCACTGGCTGACGACCCGCTGGTTGGCTTGGGCGTGATCCGGAAGTGCACCGTGCTGCTGATCTTGGTCGGGTTGGAGATCTTGAACCGCTCGGCGCTGCCTTTGGCGTTCGCTGCCGCGATGATGGCTCCGAACGAGAAAACCTTCTCCTTCTCGGCAAAGACGACACCAGGAGGTGCTGGAGCACCTCGAGACGACTTGGAGGTGGCTCCCTCGGCCAGCGCCGCGTTGAAGTCCGTCGATCGAACCACGATCTGCTCCTCGAAAATGCTGTCGAAGTCTGACGAGTTGATCCCGGGGTAGCAGCTCTCGCCCACCAGCTCGTACATCAGCGCCTTACCCGCGTCCGCGTCATCTACTGGGCGGCCGGAGATGGCGACGCGGACCGTCTCGCAGTACACGGCGCTCTCCTTCGGCTGGAACGTGACGTCCAGCGCCGCGGTCGCTCCGGGGTCGACAGTCCCGCAGTCGGGCGACACCGCGAACTGGCCCACGGTCAGCGTGCTCGGTCGCAGCGGCGTGTCGATCGTAAGCTCCTCCGGGTCTCCCGTCTCGTTGGCGGCCACGCGGAACTTGAACGGGAAGTCTCCATCGTTGCGGATCTCCACGCGCCGGGTCTTGGCCTGGTCGTTGAACCGGTTCGGGCCGAAGTTGATGCCCCGGTTCGGCTGCAGCCGGAACTTGCTGAGCACGGCGTGCGCGCTCGTGTAGACGACGAACTCGCGGCAGGGCTCGCCCGAGATCATCTCGACGATGACGCACCGGACGTCCTTGCAGTCATGCAGCACCACCTCGCGCGCGGACTGGAACGTGACGCTCACGGTCGACACCTGGTCTGGCTGCAGCACCGCCTCGCTCGGCTCGACCGTAAAGAACTCCCTCGCCGCGCCCGAGCGGCACGAGATGACGTGCTTGATGCTGTACTTGCCGCGGTTGCGGATGGTGAACGACCGCGTGTGCCGCTCGCCGACGCGCACGAGCCCGAACTCGAGGCGGCCGTCCCCGGTCCCGTCCGTCGTCTCCTCGAACGAAACCACGTCCATCTTGTACGCCTCGCCGCTCACCACGAACGACGTGCAGTGGCGCCGCTCGTCGACCGCCAGCGCAGTGTCGGCGTCCGAGTACTCGACCTGCAGCTCGAAGCGGTGGACGGCTTCGCTGACGGCGTGGAACGCCACGAGCACCGGGACCTTTTGAAACGGCTTGACCACGCCCTCGGTGGGCGAGAGGCGGAAGTCCTCGGGCACTGCCTCTGCGCGCAGCCTCCACGCGACGCTGATGGCCGACATGTTCTCGAGAAAGAAGGTCTTGTCTTCCTGGCGCTTGAGCAGCAGCTTGTCGAAGTCTAGGACGGGCAGCTTCGCCTCAACAGCGTCCGAGCGGCCAGTCGCTGGCTGTTCATCGCCGGCAGTACGGGTGTCCTCCGCCTCGGAGGTGCTCGCAGCGGCCGGCTGCTCCCACGGCCCGCGCAGCTCCAGCCGAGGCGTGCAGCCGACGCACGTGACGGGGAACACGACGGGTTCCGGGTTGTCCTCGACACAGCACACGAGAGAGTTCTCGTGAATCCCGTCGGCCGTCGGGTTGGCCCACACCAGCACCTCGCCTGTGTCTCCCTTGCCGATTCTGAGCGACGACGGGTACACGGCGAACCCACTACGCTCCGCGTCACCCAGGCCGACGTCGAGGCGGAGAGGGTAGCGGCTGTTGTTGGACAGCCGGAAGGCCTCGACGTTGGCCGGACTCGCCTTCCGCCACTCGGCAAAGTCTTCCTCGGTCCGTGGCACCTGTAGCGCGCGGTTGGAGACGATGAGCGGCCCAAACTCGAATTGACCGAGCGCCAGGACGAACTTCTTATGCACGAACGCGCCGTCCGGCCGGCTCTTGACGCGGTTCATGAACATGTTGCGCGGGTCGCTGTTGACCGTCGGCACGGCGCACGTCCCGCGGGCGAAGAGCGAGAACTCGCGGCGGGTGCCGCCGGCGATCTCGAAACCCAGGCTGCAGTCGAACACGCCCACCTCCGCGGCCGCGAACTGCACCGCGATCTCCACCTTGGAGCGCGGAGCTACCACCCACCGGTAGGACGGCATGTGCATCTCTGGATGGCTACCACGTTCCTTCTCCTCCACAGCGCTGCTGTCGTTCCCCGGGACTCTGTCAATCTGCTTCCCAGCAGTCGAAGGACGCGAGCGCGGGGCGGAACTAGCCGTCAGAGGACGGGATCGACCTGGATCCGGAACGTCTTGGTCACCTCCAACGACTTCCTCTTCCACAAGGACTGGTGGTGAGACGTTCACGATCGAGAAGCACGAGATCGGCTTGCGAGGGAAGCGCTCAGGCGGCCGACGGATGAGCTGGTACGTCGCAGGCGAGGGGACGGCGAGGTTCTGGGACTCGACTTCTCGGACGCGCCGCTCGATCGTGGCGAACACGAGGCCGTGGATGAGCAGTGGCTCCGCGGCTTCGCTGATCACCACCTCCACCACCAGCGGGTCCCTGAACCCGGACCTACGATCTAGAGCGTCTGGAGCCTCCTCGGTCCGGGCATCTTCACATCCAGGCCCTTCCGGATCATGAACGGGTGCTTTGCTCTCCTGGCGCAGCGAAGACCAAACGAGCTGACGCCGTCGCTCGTCTAGGGACTGGATGTACTCTGCAAAGTCTGGACGACGTTGGCTCGCAGCCTTGAAGTGAACAAGTGCGGCGAACTGTTCCGATACTGACCTGGTAATAGGAGCTGCGTCGATTGGGTCCACTTGCGCCACAGCATCGCTGTCAGGAGGCGCGTCATTGGCGCTGCTGTCCTCCGGTAGTGCTTTACCAGACAACTCCGGCTCAACGCCTGCGCCTGATGCGGTCGATTGCTCGCTGTCATTGCGCAGCAGCTGGTTGCTCTCCATGCCGACGCTCTCGCGGGACTGCGCCGACCGGAGACTGTCCTTGGAGCGAGTCTGTGGTAATTTGCGGCCATTTAAAGCGGCGGGTCTCTTGTCCGACGCCGCGGCTTGCGTCGCGTCGTACGCGTCCTCGTCGAAGTTCAGCAGCACAACTCTCGTGGCGGCAAACGCCTCAACACACGCGGCGAGAACCGTCTCGAACGGCACCAAGACACTCTCCAGGCCGTCGAGGACGCTCCCGCGCAGCATGTCTAGCTGACTGAGTCGCCACGAGACTACTGAGGGCAACAGCTCCGCGAGCGGTCGGGTGACAGTTGTCGTCAACAGATCGGACTCTGCGTCGTTTTCCTGTGCAGGGTCTGGACCCTTCGGCAGACTGCTGGTCGAGTTGTTAGCAACAGACAGCGCGGCTGTGCTCCGCTGCTGTTCCTGGTCCTGGGCCGACTCTTCTCGGATCCTCAGCGCCATCTGAACGGCGACGCCGAGCTCCGACTCGCTCACACAGACAGCTTGGATGGCGTCGTCGATAGTCCAGACGCACAAGTTCTCCTTTTCTGCCAGTAGGAGCGCTTGAGTCGTCTTGCCGCAGCGCGGAGGCCCAAGCAAGACGTAGTCAGTGGCGGACGGGGAGCGGCAGATCTCAGGCGGTGGACCGTCAGACGACTCCGTCATCGCAGCTGCTGCATCGTCAAGCTGGTTCGGATCTGTCGGAGCGTCGAGAAAGGAACTTTCCTCCCCGTCAACCTCGCTCGGACCCTTCCTCTCGCCCAACGCCGTCTCCAGGCTCTCAGTTGAAAGCAAGCCGTTCTCTCGGATGTATGCTTTCATGGATCGCCCTGGCGGACGCACCGGCAGCTGCAAGATGCCGTCTGGGCCGTACGCGTCGACCGAGCGCAGCAACTCCTCGTCTTCTTTGTAGACGGAGTCAAAGTCGAGTGAGAAGACCTCGACAGGGTAGTCCGAGTCGTTGACGACGGCCACTGCTTGCTGCACCGGCGGGTCACATGGCAGCAGCGGACCCAGGTCCACGAGCTGCGGCTGGAAAGCCAGTCGGAGCTCGGCACCTTCGCCTCGACACACGATGGACCGTGCCTTCGGGTTGGACGCGATCTTGATCGGGAGCTTGAGCATGAAGTGGCGGCCGTCGTCCGGCAGGAACTCGACGCGCACGTTGACCTTACTCCCGGGCGTGAGCACGCCGGACTGCGGCGTGAAGCGGAAGTTGACCGCGTCCCTCGCCGAGCCCATGGGCTTCTTGAACGCCCAGTCTGCCGTCACTGCCGACACGTTCTGCAGCTGCGTGAAGGCCGTGTGGCAGGAGCCCACGACTGTCTTGCCGAAGTCAAGGCTGTCGGCCGAGACCGAGACGTCCGGCACCGTGACGGTCGCGCGCACGGTCAGCACACACGGCGGGCCGTTCTTGACGGCCACGGGCAGCTGCACCTCGTAGGAGCCCATGTCGATGTTCTTGCGCGCCTGGAACGTAACGGCGAACTCGACCGACTGCTTCTCCGGCAGGCGCACCACGCGCTCGGGCTCGACCTGGAACCCGCTCGCGCTCGCGAGGTTCTTGTCCAGCTGGAACGACACTGGAACCTGTCCGATGTTGGTGATGCTGAACTTCCGCACCTTGTGCGTCCCCATCACGATGTTACCGAAGTCCAGCACGAACTGTGACAGCACGAACGCCAACGCCTGCGGCTCGCGTCTCCGAGACGACTTCGCCCCCTTGATCGCCTCCGTCGGAACGGTAGCGGGGCTCTTTGAAGGCCCCGGAGGAGCAACGGGGTCTACAGAAGGCACAATCGTCGTCGGCGGCAGGGCTCTGCGAGCTGCGGCTTCTGCCTTCCTCGTCTCCTGAGCCACGAGGTACTCGGAGAAGAAGAGTCGACACGCCTCCGTCTCGACGTCAACCTCGTCGATCGCAGGACTCCCACCGTCCTGGTGACGCGAAGGACTCGCGGGAGGTGAGCCGAACGACGACGGAGCCATCTTGCCGGCCGAGGACGACGGCCCCGATGTCACCGAGCCGGCCTTGTCGCCAGCCCGCGCCCCGATCGACGACTTGGACTCGACTCCGGCGAGCGGCAGGCTCTTCAACGCCTCCGACTCGACGTCCGTTGGCTTGAGCGTCGAGAGTCCAATGAGTTTCCGCGCGCGCTTCTTGAGCATGGCCCAGTTCGGCGCCGCGTCCTCGACGGTGCTGGCCGGGTGCGGCTCGCGCGGCAGGTTGCAGATGACGGAGGAAAAGATACCGACGCCGAACATCTTGAACTTGAACGGCTGGAAGTGTGCGATCTCCAGCATAAGCGTCTCCTCGAACGGCTCGGGGATGCCGGGCCGCAGCCGCACGATGACGCGCGCCTTGTCCCCCGGCGCCACGCGGCCACTGGTTGGCGTCACCTCGACGATTCGGCCGCGGGAGAAGCTGTCGGCCGTGATGGTGAAAGCGAACGGCACTTTGCCGACATTCAGGACGGAGAAGTCACGGTCCTCGAGCTTGTTGAACAGCACCTGGCCGAAGTCCAGCGACTGCTTGTCCAGCTTGTACACGAGCGAGGACGCCTCGCCTAGCAGCGTGATCTCGTACTCGGGCCCGCCATCCACCTCGCACGCCACGAGGCTCTTGAACTTGCGGTTCGCGTGGCCATAGTACGTGAACTCGACCTTCTCGCTCTCGCCCGGCCGGAGCAGCCCGCGGATGGGGAGGATGTCGAAGACCTGGTTGATCGGGACGACCGGCTTCTTGCCCACGTGCCCCGCCTGCGCCTCCCGGTCGTCGTCGACGAAGACCCAGCGGAAGCTCGTGTCCACCTTGGATACGTTGGTGACCAGCACGGACACAGTCTTCTGCGTGTCGTTGAGTGTGCAGCCAAAGTCCACCTTGGTCGTATCGAACGCCAGGTTGGGGAAACTAATGTCGCCCACGAGCTCCACGTTGTCCTTCTGCGGGTGCTCGGTGAACACGACAAGCACCTTGCCGCTGATGACGCGGCACGTGTAGTCCTCTTTGTAGCCCGGGTAGAACTCGACGTTGAACTCCACGCGCTCTTGTGGCTGTAGACTCGCCTCCCAGCAGTCCAGCGAGAAGGGCGTCTGCGTGCGCAGCGTGAACGCCAGAGGCAGCTCGCACACGTTCGTCAGCGTCAGCGGCTGCGACTGCCGCGAGATCTCGCCGCCCGGCCGGTGGATGTACTCGAACGTCAGCGACGAGATTGAGGCCTCGAGCTTCGGGTCGACGAAGACGCCGCGGACCTGCGTGACGAACGCCACGCGGCTGGTCTTCTCCTTGCCCACCCGTGTCTCACAGACCAAGTCCTCCTGGACGAGTCCGGCCGCGGTCGACAGCCCCTTGAACACGAACACGCACGCCGTTCGGGGCTTGAGCTCGATCGAGCCTGGGAAGATGGAAAACACGGGCACGGCGCTGTCTCCGCTCGCTCCGTCTTGGCTGGCGACGCTGCGACCGCTCTTCCCGGTGTTGCTGTTGCCGCGCGAGCCTGAAGACACGCCTAGCTTCCTGGTTGCAGTCGTCTCAGCCGATCCAGCAGATGCTCGACTGGCTGCCAGCGCCGTCTTGTTGGTCCACGTGAGCACCTGCACGCGTTTGCCCTTGTTCTCGAGCGTGCAGCTCCACTCGCACGCACGGTGCGTCATCTGGTGCCCGAAGTCGATCACGCGGAGCTCGCTGGGCGACCACATTGTCGTCCCGGTGCCCTTGATGGACAGCGGGACGGCCAGGCTCTCGCCCTCGTGCACCAGCACGTACAGTTGGTCCTTGAAGAGCATCGTGTCGTCCAAGTTGGCCGTCACGACGAGCTCAACGCTCTCACCGGGCTGGAGCACGCCATCTTTCCTGTCCACCTGGAACTTGGACCGCACGTTCTTGATGAACGTCTTAAACGCAGCCGGGATGAGCGACGCGTTCGTCAGCCGCAGTACGCGCTCGTGGTCCACCAGACACGCGCAGCTTCCCCAGTGCAGCTCTGGGTGGTCCAGTTCCACCTTAGGGCCGCACCCGGCGGCGGTGAGCGTCACGGCCAGCGGCAGGTCCGTCGACCCGGGGACGCTGACGACCATCGGCAGGCGGATGCTGCCGATCTTCTCGCACGACAAGAGCAGCTCGACCTGCGCCTTGCCGCCCGGAGGCACGACGCCGCTGAACTCGCTCGCGCTGTAGCTCGCGATGGCGCGCGAGTGATCGTCCTGCTCGCCGATCTCGTAGCGGCCGAAGAGGCTTGCAGACCGGTTCTCGATCAACAGCAGCTGCTTGTGAGGGTAGCGCAGGAAACACTGGCCGAAGTCCAGGTCGGGCTGCTCGATCGCCATGTCCGGCACGAGGCTGTGCGCGCGCAGCGGGATGCTCAGCAGGTCCGTGCCAACGCCCGTGACGCCCACGATCAGCTGGTACTCGTACTGCTTGACGTGCGACGGCGTAAAGGTGATGCGGACCTCCTGCTCGCCGAACGCACTCAACGTGCCCTGGCTCGGCGCCAGCACCATCTCCTTGTGCTTGTAGTTGGCCTCCTCCGGGATGCGCAGCGAGTACTTCATGGCGATCTTGGACGCGTTGACGAGCTTGAGCGTCCGCGTCTGCGCAAACGAGTACGACACCTGCCCGAAGTCCACCAGCTCCGTGTCAAAGTGCAGCACCGGCGGGATCACGGTCGCCTTGAACCGCACGATCAGCTGGTCGCTCGACCCGTGTAGCGCGAAGCGGATCGTCTGCGAGACCTCGCCCAGCTGCTGTGAGCAAAACGTCACCTCCACCTTGCGCATCTCGTTCACCTCGAGCGTCCCGTGCTCCGGCCCCACACGCAGCGAGTACCCGGGCTCCTCTTGGAGCGGCACGAGGCGGAAGCCTGCCGGGATCTCACCCTTGTTCTGGATGGTGAAGTCGCGCGTGCGCTCGTCGCTGATGAACACGTCGCCCAGGTCCAGCAGCTCGTTGTACACGACCTTGGCCTTGGGTCCGATGCCCTGGCCGCGGATCTGCAGCGGCAGGCGGTGCTCTTGGCCGGCGACCTCGAGGAACGCCGTGCTGGCGTACAGCATCTCGGTCTCGGGTGTGAAGCCGACGACCACGTCCACCTCCGAGTGAGCCCAGACGCGGCCCTTGAGCGGGGACACGGTGAAGCAGGCGTCCACGAACTGCATGGCCTCCTCCAAGGCCGCCTTGCGCAGGTGCTGGTACTTGGTCTCGACGACCCGGCGCGCGTCAAAGGGCGAGGGCACCAGCGCCGCTGACTGCTCGCCGTCCAGTGCGTCCTGCTCCAACTGCTCCAGCTCGAGCGCCTCCATCCTCGCAAGCTGCTCCAACAGCCGGTCGCGCTCCTGCTCGTCGCCCGCCGCGTCCGCGAACGACTTCCAGCAGAAGTCGAGCGTGAACTCGGACTCGTTGCAGATCTTGACCGTCCGGCGCGACGACAGCGACAGGTACGTCGCGCTGGGCTCCACCAGCGGCTGGCTTAGGTACACGTCGACGTTCTTGACGGCACCCGAGAGCTCGACGACGGCCGTCGTGCCCGCGTCGTCGACGATCTCGAGCGTGCCGTGCGTGGCCAGTAGGCCCGGCGGCGTTATCTTGAGCTCGATCTGTATGGCCTGGCCCATCTCGAGCTCGGCGCTGGCGGGCGAGACGGCGAACACGGTGCAGTCACTCGTTTGGAAGGCGAATTTGGCGCCGCGCGTGCCGACATTGCGCACCGTAAGCGCCTTGGTGGTCGTCAGGCGCACGGGACAGAGACCGAAGGAGAGGCTGTCGGGGATGTCGAGCGCCGCGAACCGGCCGCGCGCGTGCACGGGCAGCAGGAAGCGCTCGCGCTCCGTGCAGCACACGAGGTCGATGGCGTACTCGTCGATCCGCTGCGGCGAGAACTCGAGCATGAAGGCCGCCTCCATGCCGGCCGCGACCTTGCCGTCCACGCGGTCAAGCGGCCGGCCGCAGGGCGACACGCGGAAGAAGGGCGACCGCACGGGCTCGATGCGGAGCCGCCGCGCGACGGAGTCGCAGTTGCGGAACGTGAGCTTGACTGACACGGCCTGGAATGGCGTGTACTCGTCGATCCAGACCTCGGCCGGCGAGGCCTCGAACAGCGGGCGGTGCAGCGGCACGGCGCTGGACACGCGCGCCGTGTGGTCCGCCGCGTTGACCAGGTCGACGATCCGGCTGGTCGCCTGTCGCACCGCGCGCGCCTTAGCGGCCGCGAACGCGTTCAGCACCTCGCTAGGCCGCTGCGCAACGCACAAGCAGCCCGTGAGTTGGTCACTTTGTGTGTCAGTCGTTATCAGGTAGTCGCCACGCACCATGCGCCGCGCTAGGCGGGTCTGCGTGCTGTCCATGAGGGCTCCTCCGGCCGGTCGGGAGCCGTGTCTGCGCAGATTTAGATGTGGAAGGCGACCGGTCACGCGGCCTCAACAGGTGGCGCGAGCACTCCCGGGCTGGCAGGCGCCTCTTGGCCGCCGGTCGCCTCAGGGAAACGCCTCGCAGCAAGACAGTCAACCGACTGCGCAGGCTGGAGACAAGCTGCTCTTCCCAACCCGCACCGGGATGTCGTCGACCGTGGGTTCATCAGCGAGGTGAGCTGCGTCGGATGCTTTGGACTGAACGACCAAGTG
Organism: Phytopythium montanum; assembly: GCA_023338065.1. Classification (NCBI taxonomy): domain Eukaryota; phylum Oomycota; class Peronosporomycetes; order Pythiales; family Pythiaceae; genus Phytopythium; species Phytopythium montanum. The sequence goes on from JAADXY010000400.1 coordinate 20,676, forward strand.
GCTGACAGTGCTGCGACACCTCACGCAGTGAGTCGCTCGCCTCGAGCGCATCCAGGAGTAGGTCGCGCCGACTAGGAAGGCCTCCAACAGCTGGATGACGTCCTTTCGGTCGTGCTTCGTTCCCACAGACAGTAAAGCACCACGGTCCAGTGCTGCCACCAACAGAGACGAGGTTGGCGCTCTATCCTCTGCACTACACAGACGCTGCACATCGGTCTCACCTGGTCAAGTGCCTGCCTGATCACTCGCACAGACCGCGTCGGTCGCATCCTCCGCGCGTTCCGGGAGCCCCACTTTCTCCACCAGCAGCCGCTCTAGCGGGCCCAGTCGCGACTCGTCCATCGTCACCTCTTGTACGCTGCCTGGACCATCAGGCTTACCGCTAGCGCGGGATGTATGGACGCTCGGACGCTTGGACTCACGACCAATCGGCCTCACACATTGCACTTGCGGCAGGCGTGTCGCTGCGGGAGCTGGAGGCTCGCAAGGCCGAGATCGAGCGCGAGCTGGTGCGCGTGCAACAGGAGCTCGCGCAGAGAGAGAGGGTCCCCATGGCGGTCGTGGCGACGCCTGGCGCCAAGAAGCACGCCGCCTCCAGGTCGTAACCTAGCGCATCGGCGTCCCGGTAACGCGACACCAACGCACCGAGTACCCCTTCATACCCCATTGCGTACCCTCGTCCCCTTTCGCCAGAACACAGTCTGCGATCTCCTGCTGTGAAGCAAATCGTCGCCCCAAGCAGCCACCACCACCAATAGCTGCAGCAGCAGCAGGAGGAGGTCAGCAAGATGCAGGAGCGGCTCCAAAGATGCTCGCGTCGGGCGGACGCACGGCGGCCAGGCTCCACGTCCGTGTTCGCGGTGACGCTCTCGGGCTCGTACACGGCGCTGCGCCACGGCGCGGACCTGGACCGCGTGCTGGCGCATGTGCCCTTCGTGGACGCGACCACGTTCGACCCGGACGCCGGCATGCTCGCGCTCGCCTACGTGTCCACAGGTGCGTCACGGTCTCCGTCGTCGCGACCGTAACCCTGGACCTGAACCCAAGCGGCGGAGGGGGGGGGGAGGGGGGGGCGACGGCCGAGCAGGAGCCGCTGCGGAGTGTCACGTGCAAGGTTGAGATCTTCTAGAAGCAGCTGCGGCGCGTCACAGCAGACCGTCGCCGTGCCGAACTTCTCCACGCTCGACGCGGACACAAACGCTATGCTGGGCTGGCTCGGTTTGTGGCCCCAGCCGCCAATTTGCCCAGCGTCGCCTTCACGTCGACGGACACGGCAGGTTGCTGCTCCAGGTGTTTGGATGCCGACAGAGCCCCCTCTGCCTCAGGCTTGCGATCTGCAGTGCCGTCTGCTGGACCTTGGCCCACGCCGCGACCGCCTCGGCGCGCTGCTCGCGGCCCTCGTCTCGGTCGTCCTTGCCGTTCGATAACTGGCGCGTGGCCGTGAACTCACAGACAGACGGGCACGTGGGCGCGTCTTTGAGATTCTCCGTGTCGAGGTAGTAGTCGACGAAGCGCCGGCAGTTCTTGACACACTAGCGCGCGCCAGCGAAAGGCTCGAGGTCCTTTCAGGTGCTTGCCATTGGCTGCAGCTCGAACGTCACCTGACAGCTCTTGGCCTCCTCATCCAGCAGATCCGCTGTGCCGAACACAGGCGCCAGGTAGAAGAAAGCGGGCGGGCGCGCACTGACCACGGCCGCTGCTTGCTCCTCCTCCTGCTGCAACACGGACGCGGGCGGTGAGTCGACGCTCTATGGTTCTCGCCAGTACCGTGGAGAGCGCCAGTCGTACCGAGGACGTGCGGGAGGAACTCTCGTTGCTCTCTCGCGAGGTGGACAGCCGGCAAGTCTGCAGGTCACAGGCGTTGAATCGCACGCTCGGTACTGGATAAGAACCACAAGCCTGCGCGCCAGGAGCTACGTACTCTGCACAATGACCGGCACGTCCTGCTTGGCGCCGTCGCCCGCTTGCTTGGGCTGTGCCGCCGCGTATGCGCTCAGCGAGGGGCAGAAGAGCGGGGCGGCCACGTCCAGGTTCTTTTGCTCGTCTGCGTCGAGTCAGTTGTCTGCCTCAGTGTGGCGCTGGGAATGAAACGGAGCGCCAATACGTACTATGCGGCCTCTCGACCGCGAGGAACACTGCGGCGCGCTGAGCCATGGCCACCGCCTCCTCCTGCCCCGACTCCGGGGTTGGAAGCGAGTTGCGCTGTCGTGTGGCCGGTCTCGGGAGACTGGAGACGCTTCGCGCTAGACAACAAAGTCCTTAGGCGCTCGAGCAGCATCTAGAAGATCGTGCGGCACGGCGCCTCGCACGGCGACGCAACTCGCTCCGCGCCATGTGGCATACGCTTGGGCGGCAGTGGGGGCGCGACTTTAGGCTCGATGCGGCCCACGCAGCGCACAGCATTAGCGTTATCGAGGGGGCGGGGTCTTCCAGTCTGGATCGCGCTCCACGGGCCTCGCGGGAGACGCCAGCTCGGCGCTCGCGGCACTCGGGCTCGAGCCACGAGTCCAGACAAAAGAACACACAATAAAGACCGTCTCTAACATTTGGGAAGTAGGAGTGACGGTCATCCGAATGAGTGGTCTCTGGCCATTTTTACGGTGTCGTCACATTGTGATGTTGTGTACTGTATGGTCGACTGTTGAAAAAATCATTGCCCCATCCCTGAAGTTGCCGTGTTACAGGTTGAGCTCCTGAAAGTGACCCGTCACTCGCGCCGTGCGTAATTTCAGCCAATAATAAGACACAAGTTTGATTTTCAACCAATAGAAGATCTCCGAATTGGAGCGACCCGAAATGCTGACGCCAGAAGCAGCAGACGAGCGCGCAAAGTGGATAGGAAATTCGCTCTATACTACAGCAATACCGTAGTCCCGATGCACTTGCCCTGCAACGCAATCCTTGCTTGGTGATGGCAAAAACTCCTCTTGCAGCCGGTTTTCCACGCCTGTGAAGCGATTGGCGCGGCGATTTTTGTCCTTTCGGTCAGGTACGTCCACTGCGCGCTGAAGTCAGCCATGTACGGCCTCCTTCGCCTCCTTAGCGTGACGTGGGTACTGCCCAGGTGCAGTCCGCGTCGCTACTAGCCTGTCCAGGTCAAGAAAGAATGACCAAGCCGGAAGGGACAGCTCCATACAACAGCTAGCACATCAGCCCCGACGGGGATGGAAAGTCCAAACGCTGGCGTGTACTTTCTCGTTTACTCTCCCCGACAGGCTGCTCTTTCTCTCATTCACAGACTCTCCCAGCCTCGCACAGACGCCTGCTGCCATCCGACGACCGGCCCCCTGCGCGCTCCCCACGGAGGCACAAGGCGGGGACCCTGCCGGCCGCCGGAGCTCGCCCGGCGCTCTCATGC
>JAADXY010000401.1:0-24019 GCA_023338065.1 Phytopythium montanum
GGCGCGGCAAAGCACTTCTTCTTGCGCTGGCGGCCAGCGCCGCCACACACTGGAAGCGCGCCCTCTTGGTCATCACCGAGGCTTGACGGGGTTCGAGAAGGCGGCAGCCATTGCGGAGTGAATGGCGTCTGGCTGGTGTCGACCTGGTGCGCAATCACCTCCTGCTTGACGTCTGGCGCGCCGACATCCGCGTTCTGGTGGCCGTAGCTGCGGACCAGACGCTAGTCGATGACGTCTTGGAACGCAGCGCGACCCAATGGTATCCTCGTGCGCTGTCCACTAGGGTCTGTGGCCTTCCGCCGCGTCGATGACGTCGACCTCATCTGGAACAACTGCAGCCTCCGGTGACCGTCGACGCGGACGTGGTGACCGTCCGCACTGAGACGCAATGGACGGGGAAGGAGACCTCGGCACTGACAAGTCGTCGTATTGCTCATGGCTACCAGTTGGAGGCTCAATGCCCATTGGCGCCGCCTGCCTTGCATCTTGAAGAGCATTGCCACATTTGGGATATAATTTATGTGGCCCACACCCATCAAGGATTCGTACCCATCAATTTTAGAGTTCTTCACACCAAAAATGGTAAAATCAACCTACCCTCATGTGATCCGCACAATTGGAGGCTGATGGCGATGCCAATGGAGACCAGCGGCACGACGCGCGCAGCGGCCGCGGGGCTCGAGTTGCGCGCGGATGAGGAGCAGCTGCTGCACTCGCTGCTGTCAGATCGGCGGCTAGCGCAGCGCTCGACATTCCGGCCGGGCGTGGTGGTCAGCAGCAGCAGCAGCAACAACAACAGCAGCAACAGCAACTCGACTGCAGCGGATGTGGCACTCCAGGAGCGCAGCAAGCGGCGGCTTGCACGCGCATTCCGGGCGCTGCGCGAGCTGTTTGGCGTGAGCGACGAGCTGGCGCGCGAGGCGCTCGCGTACACCAACGGGCTGGAGGACGCGCTGCGCTTCCTGGCGCTGCAGCACACGAGCGACGAGCTGCCTCTGGCGCTGAGGGCCGTGCCAGCGCGCGACCCGTTGGGAACCGCTCGAGGGTCGTCGGTGGAAGGCGAACTAGCCGCCGAGATCAACACCTTGGCGGTGAATGAGGCGGATACGGTGGCTCAGTTTGGCAGGGATGAGGAGGAGCCCGGTGAGGCCGCGGTTGCGGTCCCTGTAGTGGCAGTGGCAGATAGCTGGGACGACGAGGATGGCCACCTGGACGATGAAGGGAAGGCACCGGTGAAGGCTAGCGTTGTAGCAGAAGAGAGCAAGGAGGCGCTGTCGTGGACGCAGCAGTACGTGCAGCTGATGGCCCAGCGGGAGCGAGAGGAGGCCGCGGCGGCCGCGGCGGTGACCACGGAGCAGAAGGAGGTGCTCGAGCTAGAGCAGCAACTCGCGCACCTGCAGGAGGCCATGCAGCACGCCAAGCAGCGCAAGAACAACAGCAAGAAGCGCCAGAAAATGCTCGCGCAGGAGATCCAGGCCGTGCGCCAGAAGTTAGTGGCGCTCGGCTGGGATGAGGCGCGGTATCGCCAGGAGCATCAGGGCGAAGGTGGCTCAGCGGCAGCATCCGAAGCGTCAAAGAAGAGCAAGAAGACCAAGAAGGCGGTCAAGGCAGTCGATGGAGACGAGGATTCGTCTGCTGCACTGAGTGCACAGCTCGAGGAGAAGGCCATCCAGAAGGCTAAGGATGCAGCGAGTGAACTGACCGAAGCTGGAGTGGGTCTCGGCAGTATGTTCGAGGAGGAAGACGATGCTCTAGCTCCTGACACTGTCCAAGTTGCGAACACCGGCGATGATGACGATGGCGGCGGTGGTGGGTTGTTTGGGCTGCTAGAAGAAGCCGAGGGCACGATCGTGTCGGCCGACGCGATCAACAAGAGCGCGGCGGTCAACGACGTGATCCTTCCTCCTGCTTTCGTCCCAACGAAGAGCGGCAAGAGCAAGAGAGGAAAGGGGAAGAACCCTTTGAAGGCGGCGGCGGCGGCAGCAGCAGCAGCGGCTTCCGCTGCAGCTTCAACGTCCGTGTGGACGGGTAAGTCGCCTCGCGACCACCTGCAGGAGTTCTGCACCAAGCGGCGGTTGCCAAGACCGGTTTACAAGAAGAAATCGTTTGGAGGAGGTGGAAGGAGCAGCGGGAAGCACGCGTACTCGATCGTCGTCGACTGGAAGACGCACAAGCAGGAGTTCGCGGTCGACGACGGCGAGAACGAGACGGCTGGCTGTCGAGTGGACGCCTCGTGGTTCTCGACGATCGACGAGGCCAAAGACACGGTGGCGACCGTCGCCATGTACCGCTTGAAGCCTGAGCTGCCGCTGTACCGCGTGCTGCCGCCTGTGTACCGCGACCTGTGGGTCTCGTGGACCGAGCAGAAGGAGAAGGAGGCGGCAGCAGAGGCGGACGCCGAGAAGGACGAGTTCGACGCCGTGATCGACGACATCTTCTCCGCCATCCCTCCCGAGATCGCGGCCAAGGAGTTCGTTCCACTTGAGACCGACGGTAGTGGAGGTGTGTCACGGAGGGGGAACGGCCCCGATGAAGGTGCAGACGCGGCTGGAACGCTGGAGGACTGGGACGTCGACGACTGGGACACTGATCTACCTGACGATGGCGTCGGTGAGGCTGCGGTCGAAGCTCAGGACTCGTTAGCTGACGACGGTGTCAGCTCGCCGCAGGCATCTGTAGCGGGCTCGCCAGTCTCCCTCGAGCTCAAGCAGCAGTTCGAGCAGCGCATGCAGTCGGCAGCCTACCAGACGCTGGCCAAGCGCCGCGCCGACCTGCCAATGGCGGCGTTCAAGACGCAGCTGCTCGACGTGGTCGCGTCGCACGACGTCCTCCTCGTCTCGGGCGAGACGGGCTGCGGCAAGTCGACGCAGGTGCCGCAGTTCCTGCTGGAAGACGTGATCCTGCGGCAGGAGAGCGGCGAGACGTGCCAGATCCTGTGCACGCAGCCACGTCGGCTGGCCGCGACGAGTCTTGCGGCGCGCGTCTCGCAGGAGCTGGGCGAGCGCGAGCTCGGCGCTGGAGACTCGCTCACGGGGTACCAGATCCGCCTGGAGAACCGCATGACGCGCAACACCAAGCTGTTGTTCTGCACGACGGGCATCTTGCTGCGGAAGCTGCAGGACCCGAGCACTTTGGAGTGCGAAATCTCGCACATCATCGTGGACGAAGTGCACGAGCGGGACTTGCAGAACGACGTGCTGCTGTCCATGCTGCGCCAGTTCCTGGCCACTAAACCGGCGACGTCGCGTCTCAAGGTGATCCTCATGAGCGCGACGCTGAACGCGGAGAGCTTCCAGCGGTACTTTGGCGGCGAGGCCAAGTGTCCGATGCTGAGCGTCCCCGGTCGCACGTTCCCCGTCAAGGAGTTTTTCCTCGAGGATGTGCTGGAGGCGACCAAGTACGTCATCGACGAGATGTCGCCGGCGTACTATCGTGGCGACGAAAGCGCTCAGGATTCGACGAGCGTGACCATCTCGGGCCGTGGAGGCAACTCGTACACGCAAAAGGTGACGTGGGACTCCCAGTCGACTGCGACCTCGAGCAACAGCGCACGGGAGAGGCAGCGGAGGCAGGAGCAGCTGCTAGACGGGTACAGCGAGCTGACGCGGCGGTCGCTCGACTGCATCGACCCTTCCGTCGTCAACTACGAGCTCATCACCGAGCTGGTCGAGCACTTGGTGGCCACACAGCCCGAGCTGCTGGCTATCCAAGGCAAAGATCCGGCTGGCGACGGTGTCGACCGTGCTGCGGCTTCCAGGCGGTCCAGGCGCGGCAGTGCCTCCATCCTCGTCTTCCTCCCCGGACTGCAGGAGATCACGACGCTACTGGACCTGCTGAGCTGCACGCGTACGTTCCGCGACGGCTCAGCCTCCACGTTCCACTTGATTCCGCTGCACTCGTCGCTCTCTCCTCAGGAGCAGCAGCGCGTGTTCGACATGCCCGACGGCGCGGTACGGGTCATCGCGGCAACCAACATCGCTGAGACGTCACTGACGATCGAGGACGTCAAGGTCGTGATCGACGCCGGCCGCGTCAAACAGATGCGTCACGACTCGGCGCGCCGGACGAACGTGCTGGACGAGATCTGGATCTCGAGGGCGAACGCCAAGCAGCGCACGGGACGCGCCGGTCGGACGAGCGACGGTACCTGCTACCGCTTGTTCCCTCGGTCCGTGTACTCGTTCGACATGAGCGAGCAGCCGGTGCCGGAGATCCGCCGAGCGCCACTCGCGTCGCTCTGTCTGCAGATCAAGTCGTTCGGCATCGACACGTCCTGCCGCGAGTTCCTCGGTGCGTGTCTTGACCCTCCGCCGGACCAGAGCGTTCGTGATGCGCTGGAGGAGCTGTTTGAGATCGGAGCGCTGCGACGGGAAGACGAGACGCTCACAACGCTCGGCGGACACTTGGCGAAGCTACCGGTGGACGTCAAAGTCGGCAAGATGCTGCTGCTCGGCGCCATCTTTGGCGAGTTCGACGCGATTGCGGCTTGTGCTGCTATCTTGGAGACGCGGTCGCCGTTCGTGGCTCCGTTCGGGCGTCAATCCGACATGAAGCTGGCGCGCAAGCTGTTCGCCGTCGGGCTGAGCGACATGCTCACCGACATCAACGCGTTCCAGACGTGGCGAGCTCGCTTCGACTCGTTCGGTGGCCGGCGCGGTGGCGGGAGGTCGAGCAGCGCCGAGAAGCAGTTCTGCCACGACACGTTCTTGAACCGCCGGGCACTGGTGGAGATCGACAAGCTCAAGCGGCAGTTCTACGGCCTGGTAGCGCAGCTCGGGTTCCTCCCGCGCGCCTCGAGTCGAAGCTCCGGACAAGACGACGTGGGAGCCATGACGCGCGAGCGACTGGCGGTCGTGTCCGGGCTGCTGTTCGCTGGTTTGGCGCCCAACCTCGTCCTCGTCGAGCAGCAGTCCAAGCGGCTCGTGCTGCGCGAGCAAGACCGCGGCATCGTCGTCGTCCACCCGGGGTCCATCAACCACAAGGTCGCGGCCTTTCCTAGCCCGTTCCTCACGTACGCCGTCAAGCTCCACACGTCCCAGGTGTACTTGCCGCAGTCCAGCATGGTCATGCTGGCGCCTCTGTGCTTGTTCAGCCACAACTTGGAGCTGCTTCCGCCTCTGCAGCAGTCGCCACACTCGGGAGGCGGATCCTTCCTGCGGGTGAACGACTGGATCGTCGTCCAAAGCTCACTGCGCTCGGCCGTGCTGCTAATGGAGACGCGAGAGCTCGTGCTCAACTGGATCGACGCATCGCTCCAGCACCCACCGTTCGCCAGCGGCGCGACCAAGCCCGCGGCGTCAGGAGTCGACTCGAGAGTCATGCTGAACGCCGTCGCGACGCTCCTTGGAGCCGAGTACGACCAGCGAGACCCCAACCAGGTCTTGTCGCGGCAGCTGCACACCAGCGTCCAGACACGCGGCTAATCGCGCTCCGTCTGGGCTAGGAACACTTGGCTTGGTTTCGCCTGCAGAGTTAGTAGACCGGTGTAATACATCTGACCAGGCATGAACGCGCACCTGTCGACGCCACACTCACTCTATGACATGCTTGATCCTCGCACAGCCCACCCTTGCGTTCGCCTTACACGATCGTGTCGAGCTGTTTCCGCAGCGCCGCCAGCGTTTGGAGCTGCCGGCTTTGAAGCAGCGCTTCCAGCGCAAGGTTGGACTCCGATATGATCTCCCGTGAGCGCAAAGCGTCCAAGTGGTCCCTGGAGACCGCGAGCAGGGCACCAAACGGAGCAGCGAGACTGCAGAGCGACGGGAACTCGAGTGCGCTCAGTCGCCAGGCATCGCGGAATGTCGCGTCGCCTTGGTGCTGTTGCTTGGCGAAGGCGGTCACGGCGTCGTAGAACGCTCCGCGCTGCGCAAACTCGGCCACCATACGGTTCCGGTCCTCCGTGATCATCGCGACGACCTTGCCCGACCACTTGGCGCGGATGCGAGCCTGCTGGCTGTTGAGCAGCTCCATGAACGTCAGGTTGTTCATCGTGATGAGCTCGTACGGTGTCGACGGCGGGATGTCAGCGCCGTACAGGCGGAGATCCGCCAGCGGAGAGTCTTGAGCATGCGTCCCGCCGTTGCTACTGCCACCAGCAGTGTTGGTCGACGAGCTGCTGTTGGAACTGGACGAGCAAGAGTCTACCGACACGGTCGTTACCGTCTGCAGCTTGCTGATCAGCAACAGCAGTAGAACGTTGAAGCGCTGGTACACCGTCGCGCGGTCTGCGTCCGTGAAGTTCTCGATCGACTTGGAGTGGAACGCCTCGTACATGAACATGTCGAGGTGGATCACGGCGTTCACGAAGTCTTGGTACGAGAAGTCGCTCGGCTCTACGGAGAACGAGTCCGCCTCTGCAACCGCTGCGGCGACCGCTGCTGCCGCCGAGCCATCTTGATCCACGCCACTTGTGCTACTCGCTCGACCAGACAGCTCGGACTTGGGAGAGGGAGTCGCCATTGAGCCAATTGCAGCGTGGCCTGCATCTGCGGCGGCGTCCATGTCTGACGGCTTGATGTTAAACTTGAGCTTGAGCTGGAACACCAGCTCGCGTAGGTGGCGCTGCACGTCGGCGAAGGACGTCGCGTGGCGACTGCACTTGGTGTACACGGACGAAATGTCCTTGAGCAGGTCGCGGAACACGAAGACGAGTGCCCACCAGACGTTCGACGGGGTCGACCACTGACCAGGCGACGCCACGCGCTGCTGCCGCTCGGTGCACAGCCGCACGAGCGTCTCTCGGTGGATCGCACACCAGTGGCACAACTCGTACACTTCGATCCAGTGCACGTGGCGGTGGTTGCTGCGCGCCAATCGCAGTCGCGGACTCCGTGCGCTCTCAATGGTGTCCATCATTGCCACTCGGTTGACACCTCCTTGACGGACACTGCTGCTCGTGGCGAGCGCCTCGACCTGCAGGAGCGTCGCGTAGAAGTCAAACTCGGCCTCGCAGATCTCGAGCAACTCCTCCACGACGTGGCTGAGCAGGAACGGCGCGCTGTGCAGCACGTAGAACGCCGCGTCCGGCGTCCCGACCGCAGCTGACGTAGCCCGACGCATCCAAGCCGCGATGTCCAGGTAGTTCTTCATGTGGTACGGGTCTCCGTCGACCGTGACGCCCACGAGCTTCTGCATCGCGAGTAGGTCCACTGCAGTCAGCGCTTGGACAACCGCGACGCTGAGCGACTCGGCTGACAGACGCTGAGCATCCAGCGGGATGGCGAGGACGTGCACGTCGTGAACCTCGTCGTGGACGGGGAGCTGAACGCGCACGTCGACGAATCCGCTGCTGTGCTGCATGTCGAAGCGCATCACAAGTGCGCAGCCCCAGACGGACGCCATCAGCGGCGCCAGGTTGGCAAAGTTGACGGCCGTCATGTGTCGAACAGCAGTCGCTACGAACTCCAGCGTCGGCTCGGGGCGCATCAGCGGTTCGGACGGGTTGAAACGCAGGGCACCAGCGAGTGCCGTCGCTGTTCCTTGGATGTCCAGTCCGGCAGCGAACAAGTCGGCGATGAACGACAGGATGGATTCGGGGTACGGGATCTCCAGCGTGGCGTCCGCGGGCTCGACGGTCAGCTCTTCAAGCGCAAGCCGCTTGTGCTCGAGCGCTTCGTCGACCCGGACGAAGTTCTGCCAGCTCAGACTCAACGAGCCTGAGGCAGAGAATGAGGAGGATCCAGCTCCAGTCACTGCCTTGCTGGGCTCCGCTGCACTCCCCTTGCCTCGGTGGTTCATCAGCAACTGGTTGAGCAGCTCGAGCATCGCAGGCGTGACGTGCACTGCGACGCGACCAGTAGAGCTTGCGAATCCTGCCCCTGTCACCGCTGTTGGCTTGTCCGACAGCGTCTCTCCCAGAATCTTGCTCGACACTGACGAGTCGTTCGCAGGGGAAGACGCACTTGCCGCTCCTACGCTCGCGCTTGCCGACGCTGCGCTGGCTGGTATCACCAGTGGCGCGCTACCAAGACGGGGCGTATGACTCGGAAGTAGCAGCATACCAGCGGAGCCCGCGTGGTGCGGCGCCAACACGGCAGTCGAGCCCAGCGCGAGGCCCAACGAAGACGCGATGGTCGCGGCGGCGGCCGCGTACTCGAGCGTCGCAGCAGGAGACGGTGGATCAGGGAAGAAGTGCTGCTTGTCGGCGTCCTTCAGCCGCTCGTACTCCTTCCACTTGGCCGGGTGCTCGCGCGATAAGTGCGACTCGAGGTTGTCCGTGCGGAAGTTCGGACCGAACACCTTGAGCGTCTGCCGCTTCTTGCGGCGCTTGGCCGGCGGCTGACCCGTCTGCGCACCCAGCGAGTCACCCGCAGAGGCCATTGGCGCCACGTCCTCGTCCTCCGGCCCAGCGAACGCCTGCTCTAGCGCACTGCCGCCACTTGCCTGTCCGGATGCCGCCTTTCCTGCAGCAGACTGACCGGCCAGGACGCCCTCGCGGCCGAAGCACTCGCAGAAGCGGCACTTGGCCTTGGACACGGCCGGCGCGCCGTCCGCAGCGCGTGACGATCCGAGTTCGACGGGTAGCACGCCGTACTTGAGCTGGTAGTGCGGCATCCAGCGGTTCTTCTGCTCCCAGCGGTGCTGCCGCTTGCGCTCCTTGGCGCTCAGCGTCGCCGCCGATGCCGCAGTCGACGGGGCGGAAGGCGACGAGGAGCCTGCGTTGACCGCATGCTGCGCGTCGAGAGAGGCGCCGGAAGGGGACGCGGGCGCCGCAGGAGACGTCGCCGAGTGCGTAGCGGACTGCAAGTCGTCCATGATGGCCAAGGAAGGCTCTTCTTCGTGGTCGGTTGTCCCTTCTTGTCCCTTGCGCAAGTGACCACGCGTCCCTCGCAAGCGGCACGTCCCCAACCAATCAGTGATGGCGCAACTTTAATGTGGCAATGTTGCCGGAATGACGAAATTGAAGTGGACCACACCATTGGTCGACAAAATGATTGCGTAACACGAGAGTGGTGGTTCCTCAAACATGGCTACACAATGTAGCCATTTTCATTCGGAGCTCTTGGCCACAAACGCGGCGGCGCTGATCCCGTTGACGTGCTGGATGCGGCTATTGGCAGTCAGGAGGGCGAGCAGGGCGCGCGTCACACTGGCGGACGCCACGTTGTTCCTCAGGTCGACGCTCGCGATCGCGCGGTGAGTCTCCAGCGCCTGGACGACGCGTACCAGCCCAACTTCACTCAGCTTCGGCTTGGCAACCGCCCCGTCAGGCGCCGAGTGCAGCGTCAGCGACCGCAGCGTCGAGTTCTGCGCCAGTTCGTTAGCGATCGCGGCAGTCCCGACGTCACCGATGTCGTTGAAGCTCAGATCCAGCACTTCGAGGCGACGATACGAGGTCAGCAGCCTCGCGACGACCAGCGCGCCGGCGTCACCAAGAGCGTTGCGAGACAGGTCCAGGCTAGAACACACGGGAGACGCCATTGCCAGCAGCTTGTCCGTGATTGCTTGTGCGCCGTACTGACGCAGCATCTTGCCTCTGTCGCGGTGGCACTTGTCGTTAGACGCTCAGCAGCAAGCCAGGAGTGAACGTAGCGCCAACGTACGACAAGTTGAGATGGCCAAGCGCCGCAAACTTGGCGTCAAAGTGCTTGCGAAGGTCGTGTGCTTGGGCGATCGACTGCAGGTCCAGCCGGCACTCGGACGTCAGCGCATTGCCTTCGGTCACGTGGACACGGCGCCGCTTGTCGAGGACGCGAGCGAACGCCTTGAGGTACAGCGTCGTCGCCCCAGCGTCCGTGATGGCGTTCTTGGACACGTCCAGCTCCTCGAGCATCACATTCGTGGCCATACCGTTTGCCAGCATGATCGTCGCTGGGTCTTTGTTCCATGCACACCACAGAATCAGCAAAGTCCCTCCACGCCGAGCACGATTGCGACGCCGGCTCGTGTCCTACCGTCCATGGCGTTCCTTGACAGGTTGAGCACTCTCAGAGGTGGGTGGAGCGCCAGATACAGCGCAATGGCGGCTGCACCGGCCACTCCGACGCGGTTCCCGCTAAGGTCGAGCTCTCGTAGCGCCTGCCACTTGTCCGCAGTACGCAGTACGTCCACCACAACGCGGACATGGCGGTCAACGAGGCAGCCACCAAGCGCCAGGGAGCCTGACGCCACCTTCCCATTCAGCGCTAACACTGCCGCCTGGTGATCGACGTCGGCGCTTGAGACCACAGTACCGTAGAGCAGATGCGTCTCCAATACCTTGGCGTGAACGAGCTCGTGTAAGCGGACCAAATCCTGGGGCGGGATGTCGACATTGCGTTCGAGGAAGAGGTGACGCAGCGCGAATGGCTCTCGGAGTAGACCGAGCGCGCGTTCGAGCAGCGCAAGGCCCTTCCGCGTTACCTGCCGACCAAACAGCACAGTCAAGCCGGTCAATCGCCTCAAAGCGGATGGAGATCATCGCTCGACACTCACTCACCTGGTTTGAAGCGAGATCTATCGAGCGCAAGTTTGTGGCCCGGTCAAGCACAAACGCGAGCCTTGCCGCTCCCGCGTCGCCGATCTCATTGCCCGAAAGCCCCAACTCCTCGAGCGAATGCATGTCGACCAGTGAGCCTGCGATCGTGGCTGCGTGGTCGTCCGTGAGCGCCATCGATCGGAGGTGAAGCTGCCTCAATGGCGGGTGTGTGACTCGCAGCGTCTCCATAAACCGCTTGAACCACTCGACACCCTGCCCGACGCTGCCACATTGGTACCACGACCCAATGCATGACAGGTCCAGCACTTCCAGGTGACCTCCTTGTGTGTCGGGAGGTGCGAGAGCGGCAAGTAGCGGCGTCAAGGGACAGAACTCGATGCTGTCAGTTGAATCTTGCTCTGCCGGCTGTGTAGTGCTGCGGGAATACCCGAGCGGGTTGAGCGACAGATCCAACCGCTTTAGACGAGGACACTTGGCCACAAAGGCAGCGATGGCTGGCACAGATGCGCTTGTGAACCTGGACGTGGCAACGCACACAGGGTGAAGCTGTGTCAGCAGACGAGTTGAGTGGCGTGGGCATTGCTCACCAGCCTCTACCTATTGTTGCTGAGCGTCAGAACCGACAGATTGGGCCACTTGGCTGCGGTGACGAGCGCTTTCCCGTCTTCTTTGACCGCCCACATCGCCCAAAAGCTGTCGTCGAGCGCATTGAACGACAGGTCCAGGCACTCGAGGTGCTTCATGGCTGGGGGGAAGAGTAGCAGAGCCCAAAGCGAAGGAGAAGCTGCACACGTGGCCCGCTGCTCGGCGAGATCCACCGCCGTAATGCTGTCTTCATTGAAGTCCTCTCCCTTCAGCGTCTTGGCGTAAGCAGCCGCGTGTTCGACGAGCTCGATTGAATCAAGGACGCTTGGGATCCGCCTTTGCTTGTCGACTGCCTTCCGCTCAACCCGCATGACCCTGGTGAATGCTTGGGAACTGGCAGTTGGGTCTCCTTCAACAGCAAAATGGTCTATGTTGGGAGAGCGTCGCGCCATTGAATGCGGCGTGAAACGGCCCGAACTCGAGTGGATCGAGTCCCCGCCGACTCTCAAGCGTGCGCATCAACAGCATGCCTGCTGCCGGAATGCGAGAACAGCTCCAACCAGGAGTAGACGAGCACGATCTCGATCATTTGCTCGAAGTCAACAGCGTTCATGTCCGTGAACTGAAGGCTTGGGACGCCGTCGGATTGAACTGGATGCGGTCGATGGCAATAAGCGAGCCAACAAGTCCGACTACTTGACCCCACAGTCAGCGAAACCCTGTTGCTTCTCGCTGGCGTGGCGTCACGACTCGGTGTGCTGCCGCTGGAGACGACTGAGGTCTTGTCGGGTTCGGACGCGGAGAAGCCAACACGACTGCTCTCGCGCTCTCGGGTCGCTCCGGAGGTCGCGCCATCGGAGACTGCCTCACACAAGTGTGAAGTGTAAGTTCGAGACAGTAGAGGGCAACTCGAACCGCAAGACGCACCTTTGTCGGGTTTCCAGGAGTCTGTGCGTCAGGAGATACAAGCGGCAACGCAGCCTCTGCCATAGAGTCGAGTTGGTGAGCTTGTTGTGTCCGGATTGTGAACGAGTATGAGGGGAGTTAGTCAAACGTACTACTCGGCGTCGAAGGCAAGGCAGGTGCCGCCTGACTTGGGCTCTTGGTCAGCACAGACGCCGAATGGGTCAACGACAAGTCGAACGGGCTGGACGAGCCGACGAACTTGAGCACGCGGTGCTGGCAATGCCTCAACTCAGCTGTCAGCAACAGCTATACCATTCACAACATAGTATCGCGACGTACCGGGAACGCAGCGTGCATACACCGGTCGGAACTGGCAGCTTCAGCGCTCGCCCTCTGTCCCGGACTCCACTCTTGCTCGGCTTCATAACTTGATCCTAATCGAGCGCTTAACGCTGCTCTAGGAGAGACACTGCCAGCCTCAATCCCGACTGGGAACGTCGCCGTCGGGAGTTGCTGAGTAGGCGGGAGATGCCCAAGGTTCACTTGCGTCGCGGGGTACAGCGGTCGAGTGTTGAACCCCCATCCAGCGCGAGTCCCTGGACTTGAAGGTCCACCATCATAACTCCCGACGGAGAGCGGGAAGTTGACGGCTGAGGCGCTGCCTCGCTTGCTTCGTTGGCTCAGACTCGTCATCATAGCCGCGATGCTGTGCATGAACTGATGTACAAGTACGTAAGTCCAACAAGTGAGACGATCAAGTGCACAGCCAGCGTACTTACATGGGACTGGAGCCGTCGACACTCGCGCTTTGCGTCGTGCCGAGCCGCCAGCGCCTTCTCCAGGACAAGTTCGCGAGTATGAACTGCCGCCTCCAGTGCGTCTCGCATCCGTCCAATCTTGTACTTTGCGGTCTTGGTTGACGGGAATAGAGATCCGTCTCGGGACCGCGCCTCCGCTCCAAACTATCGTACATGGTCAGCTAACTGGGCATGTACGTGGTTGAAGGAGAGGGCATGGACGCGTACCGTGGAGAGACGACTGTGGCTGGAGCCGAGGCGGACGAGGGACACCAGGAACTCCCAGTTGGACACGGCAAGCCGCTCTCTACAGTCGTCGTTGAGCTTGAGCAGGACCCGCAGTTGCTGGATGATGGGCGGGTCGTCTGCTGTTGTACTGGCGGATCCTGCGTCCTTGTTCGTCTTCAGTCTCTCTTTGAAGCTGGCCGTGTCAGTGACGACGTCGTCGTGGAAGATCTGGTTCTCGTCTGGAGCAACCGACAGCTTGGACACCGAGCCAATCAACTTGACACGCGGGATCGTGAGCGGTACAGTAGCTGCTACGTCGTTGGGTCTTGAGGCTTTTGTGTCTTCTTCTTCTTCGCCGTCGTTCTCGTCGTCCGACACTTCCACATCCACGCAGTAGACATCCTGGCCTTGTTCGTCCGAGTAGACGGAGTAGAGAGCGTCGCATACACTCTCTGGAGTTGACGCGACGCCAATCTCCAAGCTGCTGGACTCTCGGCGCTCTGCTGCAGTCTGTCCATCGTTGACAGGGACGTCGTTGACGGAGAAGTCAAAGGGCTGCCGCTTTCGTCGCCAGTGTTCGAACTCTTGGTGCGACAAGAGCTTCTTGACCGTCTTCTTCCGGTGAAACGAAGGCGAACGATCCATTTCAGAGCTGCGATGAGGAGCCGCTCGCACGCCTCGATCAGGAGGAGACCGCTCGTGGTTGTCGTCGATAGAGTACGTCGCGTTCGATACTGCTCGCCCCCGAACTGTGAGCAGCCCGCCGATCCCTGGACGCGAGTCGATGAAGCCTGAAGACAGGTCACTGGTCAGGTCCGTCCCGACACTCGACGCAGGGTACTCAGCTCCGGGACCCAGACGAGCTTGGAGACCGTACATGGTGGCTCTTCTTGCCTCAGACATGACCTCACGGTGGCTTGGAGCTGATCGAACCCTGGCTGGCGCTTGTCGCTCTAGTAACAGGTCCGAGTCTGCAACTCGCAGCATCACCGACGCGTTCCGCTTGTTCAATGGTGAGTCGGCAGTCCGCATCCCCGAGATCGAACTGAAGACTCTGCCGCCTTGAACTCGTGACGGAAGTGGTGCTGACGTACCGAAGATCGCTCGGCCTAAGAGAGTTAGCGCGGCTTCTTGCGTCGAGGAACTCATGGACGCGCACACCTGCTCGATCTCAAGCACCAAGCGGCTGACAGCTCGCTGGTCGTGCTCCGTCAAAGTGTTCTGGACCATTCCCGGCGTTGACATTGAAGTCGCTGGATCGTTGATGGTCTTGCCGTCTTGAGTAGTTGTAGAGCAGTTCAATTCACCATCTTGGGCCTGCAGCATCCAATTGGAGATGTCGGCCAGCCTCGCTTGGTGCTTGGCACACATGTAGCACCCTTGAGACGCCGTTGAGCTCGATACCGTTGCCAGCTGCTCGCGCATTCCCTCCACCCGCTGCTGAAGCCCTTGCTGCTCCACTAGCAGCGCCGTGTTGGCGTTCTGCAGCTTCTCGCACTCGAGTCGCCAATACTCCATCTCTGCATTAGTCCGTTTCCGAACCATACACAACTCCTCAGAGATGTGGCTCAGATGGGTTGTCAGCGTCAACAACCGGTCCGCTTGCAGCGTCGAGGACTGCTGAGACGCCCGCCGTATCGTCGCCAGCTCTCCTTGAGCGGTCGCCAGCGCCTTGAACAGGTCGCGAGGGTGGGAACTCACGGTGACGACGATGTTGCCGAGCGCGATGCTGTTGGTGCGCTTCCGCTTGTCCTCTTGCTCCTTGATCTCCTCGTCGATCGCGTTCATGCGCATCTGCTGGTCCAGGAACTCCTTCTGCACGCGCTCCACCGACTCGGAGTACCGCCGAGCGACCTTCTCCGACCGCTCAATCTCGTGCTCTTCGTCGCTAGAGTCTCCCTCCGAGCCTGACTCGTCCAGCTCGTTCCCCTCCGGATCAACTCGACGCTTGCCACCGTCCTCTATCTCCTGCTCTTCTTCAATCAGGGAAGCTGTGGACTGTCGACGCATCGACAGTTGTCTCTGCTCGCTAGTCAGTCTCTTGAGTAGGAACTTGACCGCGGCCTGCTTCTCGTCGATGTTCGAGTTGCGGTGCTTCATACTGAGCGCGAGACTCGTCTTGAGCGCCAACACCTCGCGCTTGAGCTCCTGCTGTTCCTGCTGCGACTGCTTCTGCAACGCCGCCAAGCGGGTCTGTGACGACTCGACCGCCCCTCGAAGCTCTTTGATGCCTGCGTCCTTGTCGGTCAACGACCGCTTGAGCTCGGAGATGAGGCGTTCGTAGAGCTGCACGCGCTTGCTCTTCTTAGAGATCGCGCTCGCCCAGTTTGTTCGCTCGCCGTCATTCCCAGCCATCGCGTTCAACGCTTTCTCTTCGTCTTCGTCATCGAGATCAGCTTGTACCGAGATCTCGACTCGCAGCCGCTTCTCGGCTTCAATCTGCTCCATTCGTCCCTGGAGTTGAGCATAACACGTCAGTGTTGTGTGCAGTTCCTGTTCCACTTCATTCGAGCGGTCAGTCGCTTGGTCCAGCGACGCCTTCAGCTCCAACACTTGAGCCAGCGTTCGTCGTAAGTACGAGTCGTCGTCGTCTGCGCCTCCTTTGCTGCTGATGAACCCGGCTCCGTTGCATGCTCGACACGGGATCAGCCGGTCTGCTCCGTCGGATGACAGGCGCCTCAGCAAATGCGCTGCCTTGTTGCCCGGCTCGAGCGCTCCGTCGTCCACTGCAGAGCTGGAACGCTTCCCGGACTCAGCAGCAAGTAGATGGACATGCATGGCATCCACCTCAGTGACGAGTGCCTCCAACCCTCGAGCTGCACGCTCCGTCTTGGACCGCACAGCCTGCTCGACGGCTCCCCAGACAACTTCGTTGTTCAGAAGCTCGACGATGGACCCGCCGACGTCTTCCCAGCTGCACTTGGCCTTGTAGACGGCGTCGATGATGCGCTGGCGCTCGCTCACGCCGTTCTTGGCATCCAGGAACCACAGGTTGGCCTCGTTATGGCGCAGCGCCTCGACCTGGTGCCGCAGCACCGTGATCTGGTCCTGCAGCTGCATCGACTCGACGCTAGAGCGGGGTATGTGGCTCGTCAGTCAGTCCACCAAGCTCTACAAGGCCCAGAAACAGAGCGTGTACCTTGCTTCACGCATCCGCTGCTCCCACTTCTCCCTCTCGCGGCGCATCGACGGCGACAGCGGGGTGTCCGAGCGCTGTTGGCTAGTGTGGAGCGCCTCTAAGTGCCTGGAAGCTTCCGTACGCGCGGCAGCAGCCCTTGTCCCGTCCTTCCCGGTCGAGTTGACGCTCGAGATGGCGTCGTTGACGGCCGCGAGCGTCTTGGGGTCGCTCCGCTGCCGGCCGACCATGTCGCGCAGCAGGAGCAGCTGCTTGTAGTACTCTTTCCGCAGCGCGTTCGTGTCGGCCACGCGCCGATCCAGCTGCGATCGCAGACCGTCCGCTCGTATCTCGAGCGCTTGTTCCTTGGCCCCGCGAGCGTCGAGTTCCCGCTGGAAGCACTCGAACAGGTCGTTCACGAGCGCGGACTCGCGTTGCTGCACCGCCGGAGCCAGCGCATCGTCGAAGAACCGCGCAAGCTCCATGTGTATGCACTTCGAGGCGTCGTCTCCGCCTTGCCCGGCTTCTAGCCGGCCCCGCAGCGTCTCGAGCGCCAGAAAGAGTGGGGAGCCGGCTGCACGCTCCGCTAGTAGGGACGGCCGCACCGCCACGAACCGCGCGCGTCCGTGGCCGGTACCATCGCCGCCCGGAGGAGCGTGGTTGCTCGGGACCATGCCCGTCGTCGTACTTTTCGCGACCCTCTAGGTGGACGGACGTTGGCGGCGGCCGTTTATTTATACCGGAGCAAAGCGTGACCCATACTGAAAGCGAGTGGTTTGTCTTTTCTCTTCTAGCGACTGTGGTATCAGGTTGAAGCGTGCTGCCAGTTGCAGTTCCCAGGCTGCTTGGGTTTTCAAGTTGCGGTTGCTGTTGCGGTTGCTGCTGCGAGCGTCAAACGGCAACATTGGAGAGGCGAGTGGCATTTTCGGATCACTCATGCGTATCATAGTGGGAGCAAGAGAGCCAAGCGAAAGGAAGTGACTGCCGTGGCATCTTGCCATCGCGCGATACAGACGCCAAGTGCAGGCGATTTCGAATGGAGCGTCGGGACACGGATCTTCAAGCGCGGAGGGGATCTTTTGATCGCGACCACGGCGCGTCGACGAGGCCGACGCTTCAGGCCGGGCAAGCTTCACGGCGATCGCGGGGAACGAAGCAAGAGCTGCCCGCGACCAGACCTCCGGCCTCCCGCCAGATTTTCGGGATCCGCCAGGTGTGTTTGCACATTTGCACCATGAGTGACTGGCCTCCAAACCCGGTTGAACTTGAATCTGCGTGTCGTTTTTTGTTGCGGGGTCGCTGTCTTATTCCCCGCCGACCGAATCACTCGGAGTTTGTAAGGCCTCTCTTTTTCAGCCAATCACCGCCCACTTGCAGTTGGGGAGCGAGCCGAAACGACGCCTGGCGTGCGGCAACATCTGCTTGGTTCATGCTCAGCGAATCTCGAGTCGGGTGTCGGGCCAGTCACTGTCACGATCTTGCGGCAAGTACCGTGGTTCTGGAACTCTGGAGAGATTCATTCCTCCGCGTCAGAGGATCTCGCCTGTCACATGTGCTAAACGTCATGGCGCAGCAACGCACTCCGCACGCTTTTGGCTGGCACGTGCCGAGGCTCGGCCACGCGCCATTCACCACCATGGTTCCGGCGTCGGTCCAGCATCGGAGAGATTCAACGTACAAGAGAGTCCGGATTCAGCTCGCGAACGTCCGGCTTCGCTCTGGTATTACAGCCGCACAAGCCACAGCAGCCAGTGGTCTGACGTGGTGGCTTCAACGAACTCACTTGCTGGATGCCTGTGGGGCTGAACGCCGCCGGACACATGATGCCAACATTCACACGAGCTTCTGTGAATTTGCTTTGGGCAAAAGTGACAGGCGAAAAAGGTGGCTGTCTGCAGCCGCCGAAAAGTGGCCAGCATTTTGACTCCGTGCCAGTCAACATCGGATCATTTGCTGCCACAAACGAATCCTGAGAATGCAGAGGCAATTGCCCACCGGGCGATCCGGCGGTGGGTGGTGGTGGGTGCTCGCAAGCTGCAAATGATGCCCACGACGCTTGACCACACACAGGATCCCGTTCACATGTGCTTGACGCGGACACGCGACCGCAACGGCAGCGTGTCTATCGCGCGACCCTCCCGTTTTTCGAGCCGGGACGAGCAGCGTTTCTCCGGCGTCGTGTTTGCTCAACTACTGCGCACCAACCACAAGCGCGCGTGCTGGCGTCGTATCTTTGCCGCTTGGGGGCAGAGGCTGGTCATGGACCTCCAGTGCTCTGATTGGTGTAAATCACTGTGATTTCACCCAATCAAACAGCGTAGAGGGTGCGTGGCCAACCGCGTGGGGCGGTCCACAAATAGCGATCGGCGAGCAGGAACTTTCTTGTTGCAGCAGGTGGCAAGGGGTAGGGCGCCGCCGCTTCACGTGGAGGGGAGAGGTGGACCTGCCAACACGAGAAAAAATGGCCGGCATACAGTAGTCAAGTGATTTCCGAACGCCAAATGAGCTCGCAAGCTGCTGTAGACGCGAGCGCCTCCCTCTCACTCTTGAAATTGCCTCCCAGAGCTCACTCGGCCTCCGCGATCCATCACTCCTTTTCAGCCCAGGAGGACGAGCGCCACCTCGATCGCCACCTCCGAGCCACCACCTCTTCACCACCACCACCCAACCCAACACAAGAAGAATCATGCAGGACTTTAGCGACTGGATGTGCACGCTCCGCAGCAGCCACGAGCAGCAGCACCAACAGCAGTTCTCGAGCGCGATGAGCGTCGCGTCGTCCACATGGAGCGACACGGACTGCGAGACGGACTCGGACGGCGAGGACGTGCAGGGGTGCCTGCTGCTCAAGCGCGCCAAGACATCGCCCAGCAGCCGCACGGCGCCCATCATGATCCCATCGAGCAGCCGGCGGCGGCCAGCGAGCCCGACCAACCAGAGCGCCAGCGACAGCCTCGACCTGTCGTTCCACGCAAGCGAGCGCCTCGCCATGGCCGGCCGCTTCCTGCACGCACACGGCGGCGGCGTCGACGAGGACGACCCGGCGCTCTACGGCAACCTGGCCTTCTTCCGCTCTCAGCACGACGCCAAGGCGCCGAGTCGCGCGCGTGCGCCGCTCGCGTCTCGGTCGGTCTCCGTCACTTCGACGATGGACGCCGACGCCGACGACATCTTCGACATGGAGCTGTAAGAAGCTGCCAGGTGGTTAGTTCGTCGTCGCGTAGTTCGTTGAGAGCACCCCCGCCAGCGGACGAAGCGGCGGGCGGTGCGTCGTGGATTGTTCCGTTATTTATCTCCCCACCGCGCCTGCTGTTCGCAAGCACTCTTCAATAAATTATCCCCATGGTCACCATGACCATCTCAAACGATTCTCGCTTTTCGTCCTTGGCCGCCATCGATTGCTGTGTGGGCCGCCGTCGGAGCGGCGTACATGCACAACCCGATAGAAACGGCGCAGCCGCGTGCGAACGCGCAGGGTTGAAGCTCTTGGCATCCGCGGCGATCCGACGGCGTCGACGCCATCAAACAGCATGGATGCAGCGACCCTGTTCTTCTGACAGGCGAACGGGTGGTGGGCCCGCATGCCACACAGAGACGCATTCGCGTTGAACTTTGGACCTGGGATAGCGCGCGTCCGACGCCTGCGGCTGGGATTTCTCTAGAAGTCCAGGTTGCAGTTGCAACGTTCCAGGATTCCCGGATTCAGGCGCTTGAACCGTTTGGTTGGCTGCGATGGCGGTCCTGGAAGATTCGCGAAAATACAGACGTCGCTCCGCGCAATCACTGGGCTTGACTATAGAGCGTCACCTTTTTCGAACCTCTGGACGGCTGCGAATCTTTGCGCGGTCCAGCTGGCGATGACGCGACCCGTGACGCGGGTGGACGACGCGCAGAAAGGCCGCGCTTGGATTCGCTTTTGTCCAATCGGCACGCGTCGCCGCTTATCCGCCAATCAAAACACGCAGAGGACCGCGTCACCCCGGCTTGTTTTCGGCGCGGCAACCGGCGGTTGCATCTCGCGCGTGCAGTCGCATGATTGGGCCCTCGGACCTCCCACTGTTCAGTGAACCCTGCAACTTGGCTCGGGATTCCGCCTCCAACTCACTCCGACGGCGTCCGACTGGCTGCGGGCTGGCCAGTGTGGCCGCGGGCCGCGGGCCGCGCATTCGCAAACTCACCACCCAAGCGCAAGGATCCCGTACGAAGGAAGATATGCTGCAGACGCAGAGCCTGCCAACGGGTCCGCTGCCGACGCTCCAGCGGCTCCAGCACTGGGACAAGCCTGCGGCGACGGCGACGAGTATGCTGCTGTCGGACGACGAGACGGACAGCGAGTCGGAGCGCGGCGGCGACACGCTCTCGAGCGAGGACCAGCAGCTGCTGGCCGCCTTCATCAGGCTCAACCGCGAGCGCAAGGCGCAGGCGCTCAAGCAGCGCGCCGCCACGCAGACGACGGCGCCCGTGCTGATCCCGACGCACGCGCGCCGCTGCTACGAGCCGAGCAGCGAGGAGCTGTGGGCGCTCGAGGCCGAGGACGAGGACGAGGACGAGTGCCCCAACGGCAACGACTGCTCCGTGTGCTGGCGCAAGGACATGCTGCGCTTCTCGACCGGGCAGCACGCGCCGCTGCCGACCAGGCACTTGCAGACGGACCAGAACCGGCCGGATCGGGAAGAAGCCGCCGACCGCAGCGACCTCCTCTTTGACCTGGAGATGTAGGCAGATAGACGCAGCTCGGTAGGCGTTCCCCCAAATTAGCGATAGAAGCTCGGGGCTGCGCTCGCTCACACCGTTCCACGTGAATCACTAGAGTATTTATTATCCATCGAGTGCCGGTGTCGTGCCATTGCTGTTGCCGTTGTGTTTGTTGAGATTCGGCAGTGCACTGGCGTGCTTGAAGGTTCAACGAGGCCGTTCGGTGAACTCGCCCCGCACTGTATCAATGGTCTCAAGCAGCTGCATCGTCAATCAAGCCAACGCGCCACGCACGCGGCGAATGGTCGACAGACATACATACATACAGACAGACAGACAGAAGAAGCTCGGCGCTGGACGATCACCAGTCATTCCTCGCACATTGACGACGCCGACGCACCCTAGTGACGATGCCATTCAGCGCAGCACGCGTCGACCACGCGTTGGAACGCATGGCCGTTGGGCAGAAGCGGCGGGCGGGCATTGGGCATTGGGCATTGGATGAACGAGCCAGGCGACGGCACGCGCTTGCTCGGAACGCGCGTGCCATCGACATCGACATACTGGAGTCAAATCATTACGGCCCGTTGATTGTGCCTGGTGGCCCACGGTGTCTCAGCACTTGGGAATTGTATGCCCGCCGCTCGTCCAGCTGATTGGTCCAATCCTGGCGGCCGACCCGACCAGCGTCATGCCAATCGCCTGCCGATCTGCATCCGACTCGGCGCGAACCATGTCGGCCGCTGTCATCCGTCGTTGTGGCGGGTCTTTGAGGCTGCCCATCGACTGGGAGCCGGGGTACGATCCGTCAAGGAGCGCGGGCGGATACACGTATGGTGTCGTCTGCAGCCTGGACAAGCGGCGGTGTCGGCGGCAGAGCGGCTTCCAAGGCGGCGGCCACAAGAACAGTCGACCGCGATGAAGCGTCGATTCCATTGCCGCGCTTGCGTGGCGGATGGCATGCGATCCAGATCATCCAGAAACACGGCCACCTGCCTGCGCTTCTGCCTGCGCTTCTACCTGGCACTCGGACACGCAAAGACTTCGCCAGCCATGCGCAAGTTGCCCTTTGTACCGTAACCCACCTAGATTGAAGCCCCCTCGGTCTTGCACGAAGAAGGAACGAACGAACAAAGGGGGCAAGCAGCAGCAGCAAAAAGCGCGGGAAAGTGCGCGGGAGCAAGTGATCCCGACCTCGCCCCTTCATCTCTACGTGCAAGCCGGCGGCGAGCGACTCCCTGGCAGCCATGGCGCGGGGCATTCCGCTCGAGATCGGGCTGCGCGTTGGTGCGTCTCTCGGCTCCTTGCGCTCGTCTGGACGGCGGCAAGAAGGCCGCCTTTCCCTCCATATCGAGGTCCTTCTTGCTCACTCCCGTCCATGTTTGTGGCGTCGGCACCCGCAGACGTGCTGGACGACGAGGGCATCTGGAACACGGGCGTGGTCGTGGACGTCGGCGACGAGGCGGACGAGATGGTGAGCCGCCGCTGAACGAACTGGCGGAGTAAGTGGACGCACGGCTAACGTATCAACGCACGACGCGGCAGGTGGAGATCAAGTACGACGGCTGGGGCGACGAGTACAACCAGTGGATCCCCGTGTCGGCCGACCGGCTGGCGCCGCTGCATATGTTCACGCTGGTCAAGAAGTGCTGGGCCAAGCTCAACAAGTGGCCGTGGTGGCCCGCCTTCGTGCGTCAACTGTCTGCTATTATGTATACCGACCCGTAACTACCGACCGGGCATACTAACACTGCGGACGTCGCCTGACAGGTGGTGCTGCGCGCGCCGACGACCAAGGCGGCGGCGGCCGGGCTCGAGGAGGAGAAGAAGCTGTACGTGGAGTTCTACGACTCGTTCGACGAGTCCAAGCGCTCGCGCTGCTGGATGCAGAAGAAAGCGGTCGAGTCCTTCCAGGAGGGCTTCGAGGAGCGCGCGTCCAAGAGCGTGGGCAAGAAGTTCCCCGAGTACGTAGACGGCACGCAGCGCGCCAAGGCGGGCGACTCGCCGCTGCTCTTCTCGGGTCCAGGCACGCTCCCCATCGAGTACACGAGCAAGATGGCCGTGCCGCTCGCGCTTCAGCGCCAGAACTTCGACGAGAACAACTGGTTCGACTCGTACCGCGTCTTCAGCGACCGCTACCGAGTGCTCTACGGCTATACTGGCGCGGCGGACGCGGCTAAGCGCTCGGGATCGGGGGAAGACGACGAAGAAGCGGAGATCCAGGGGGACGAGGAAGGCGATGGAGCCGCTAGCCGCCCGGTCCGCGGAGGCAAGGTCGCTGCCAAGTTTTCGGGGGGCAAGGGTGCGGCTGCCAAGGGTGCGGCTGCCAAGGGTGCTGCTGCCAAGAGCAAGAAGTCCAAGTCGCCGGCGAAACGTTCATCCGAGGGCTCCAACAACCGCGAGCATGAGACGGAAGGTGCGTGGGTCTGCCACGGTGTTTGATGTCCATGTGCATCGCTTGTGCAGTGACTCTCGCTGGCTATGGATCGTTCTCACATCTAACTCTGCTGACTTACTGCTCGTGCTACGTGCGTTGACAACAGAGGAGAGTGAGGAGGAAGAGCCCGAGGCGGACGGGAATCATGGAGAGGGGGAGGAAGCCGACGGCGAGGAGGAGGAGGACGCCAGCGATCGGCGGAGCTCGCGGGTGCAGAAGAGGCGCCAGCGCGAGTACGTGACGCCGACACGCCGGACGCGCTCGCGCCGTGTGAAAGGTTGATCTCCCCTCCTTTCTGTGTGTCTGCGCCGTTGGTCGAGTGGTCGGGTCGCTCGTGATGCCGCTCGTGTCTAGTCCGCGTCGGGGTGCGCTACGGATAGATACACGTTGGCTTCTGAGCGAGTTCCCGCCTTCCTCTCTTCCGCGCCTGCGCTGCCTACCTGCCCCTCCCGCGTGCCGAGTGTTGATCAAGGTTTGTTGTGTGTGCATGCGGTCCCACCCGGCCTAGTAATCGAGGAGCTTCTTGAGTCGGCGATCGCCTCCAGCGTCTCGGCCCGTGCTCCTACTTCCTTCCAAGTCGTCATCGACCGCGCGCCACTCCCAGCCGTCGCCGTTCAACTTCCGGCCCGCAGCTACGACCATCAGAACGCGGATGTCGGCGCGCCAGACGTCAGGCAGGAGGTGATTGCGCACCAGGACGACACCAGCCAGACGCCATTCACTCCGCAATGGCTGCCGCCTTCTCGAACCCCGTCAAGCCTCGGTGATGACCAAGAGGGCGCGCTTCCAGTGTGTGGCGGCGCTGGCCGCCAGCGCAAGAAGAAGTGCTTTGCCGCGCC
>JAADXY010000402.1:0-24001 GCA_023338065.1 Phytopythium montanum
CAGCGGGGAGCTGTCGCTCTTGCCCGACGCGCTCGCATTCGACGACGAGCGGCTCGGCGTCGACTTGAGGTCGATGGGCTTGACGGCGCCTGCGCGGCCGATGCCGACGATCGCGCTCGAGGACGCGGCGCTCTTCTTGGGCGTCTTGGCGCTAGCGCGGCTACTGTTCGTCCCTGAGGAGCTGACAGCCTCCTGCACCGCGGCCGAGTCGTCGAGTCCGACGTCCTGCTCGGTCGGAAGCGCGACCTGCACGGCCGCGCCGAGCGTGTCCAGGTCAAGCGCCTCGTAGATGTCGTCGTCGCCGTACGTCTCCATGAAGTCGGGCTCCTGGTTGGCCTCAAGGTAGTAGTCGACGTCTTCCTTGAGCTCGTCCACCTGCGCCGGCTCGAGCGCGTCGTTGTCCAGCAGCCGGTTGAGCTGCTCGAGCTTGAGCACGTGCCACTTGTGCTTGGCCAGCGTCTGCTCCAGGCGCTCCATCTCGGACTTGTTGCGGTTGCGGCCCTTGGCCGACTGCAGGCGCTCCAGGTCGCACTCGACGGCCTCGATCTGCTCGTTGAACTGCGTCAGGCAGTCCTGGATCCAGCCGTGCGACTTCTGCCGCGCGGCCTCGGCCGGGTCCAGCCGCTCCGTCTGCGCGAGCCCCTCCTTCGAGTACGCCTTGGTCTTGGTCTCCTTCTCGCACACCTTGAACTCCTCCATCTTCTGCTCGATCAGCTTGCGCGCGTCCACGAGCGGCGTCTTGTCCTTGACGTCGCTGTTGCTGATCCACGTCTTGATCTGGTCACGGAAGCGCTGCAGCTTCTTGATCTCCTTCTTCAGGTCCGCCTCGTGCTTCTCCTTCT
Organism: Phytopythium montanum; assembly: GCA_023338065.1. Lineage (NCBI taxonomy): Eukaryota > Oomycota > Peronosporomycetes > Pythiales > Pythiaceae > Phytopythium > Phytopythium montanum. The sequence continues at coordinate 843 of JAADXY010000402.1, forward strand.
GCGCCTGCGCCGGCGCCGCGTACACCTTGTCCCAGATCTCGTTGAACACGTCCACGCCCTCGCTCACCTTCTTGAGCGTGCGATCGATCTCGCTCATGAGCTTGCGCTGGCCCGCCATGGTCGCCTTCGGGTGCGGGTGCTTTCACGGCCGGTCAAAGGGTTGGGGGCGGAGCTATGCGCTCCGTCTAGTAGGCTGCTGCGCGCGGCTCGGTGCGGGCGTCGGGCGTCGGGCGGTCGGAAGGCGTCCGTACAGCGGCGGTCACTTCGGTGGTGCGCTCGCTCGGCGTTCTGCTATCACTTACAGGCGCTGTGGCGGGGGGAGCAGCTACGCACTCTTTACTGGCTAAAAGGTCTTGCATAACACATAATAGACCAATCAACAATGTGTTCAATTTCAGCCAATCCTGATGCAGTGGAGCTGCCTGAACTGGAAACACCAGGACAGACAGACCGAGAAGGCGGCGGACCTAAAGGGCGACCATGGCGAACGTGATGCTGACGAGCGAGACGGCCAAGGACCCGAACAAGCCGTTCAAGCTGCGCGTCGAGGACGTGTGCGGCAAGTTCGACGTGAGTCGCTGACCGCCTCTGAGCGCTGGCGTTCACCCGCTGCTCACTAACGAACGGCTGCTCTGTGGTGTAGGAGCTCGTCGCCGAGTGTCTCGTCCTAGTCCAGTCCGAGGAGCAGTTCCCGTGCGTCTGGGCTCCTAAGCGGTGCGCACACTGCCGTCGATGGCCAACTCACTATGTGTACGTATGTATGCCTGCGTGCGCCAGGGAGAGCGAGGGCACGGGCGAGGCGGAGGACCAAGTCGTGAAGAAGCTCGAGCAGTTCAACTCGGTCTGCGACGAGCTGTACAAGGAGATCGTACGGTTTGCGCTGCAATTCCATCGCCGCGCAATGCGTTGGGCTTATACTGACTCTGCCGTGTCGTACGCACAGCTGCGGCGGAAGGAGCGGCTGCTCAACCTGATGGAGAAGAGCCCGAAGAACGTGGACCTGCACCGCCAGATCCAGACGGCGGGCAACCTGGTGCAGGTCATGGGCGACTTCCGCTACTTCCTCGAGACCGGCGACCTCAAGCCCGAGCCAAAGTAGTGCGATGGATTCCCTCTTCCCTTCTCTTTAATAGTCGCTCACGCAACATGCAACACGCACGATGGCGGACGCTACGCCCCAAGCGCCGCCGCTCCCTCTTCCTCGACCCGCCACTACGAACAACCACTCACATGCGGGAACGGCAGCGTCAGCCGCGAGCCCTCTGCCCCTGCCGACGACGCCGCCGACGGAGACCCCGACACTTCGCTTGTGTCGCCCTCATGCTCGTGCTCGGGCTCGGGCTCGTGCCCGTGCTCCCCCGGCGCGTCGAAGTACTGCATCGAGCCGCTTGCGTACAAGGTGGCGGTGGACGGCAGCGGCGCGCACTCGTCTGCTGTGGTTGGCCTTAGGAACCAGTCGAGCACGCCGCTGTCTGGCGCGGCGCTCATACCGACAGGCACGGCCACCAGGTACTTCGAGATGAGTTCGTTCTGCTTGGCTATGTGTCGCTGAAGGCGCCCGAGCTCGGCCAGCACGCGGTCCATCTTGTCTCCTAGCCGCTCCTCGAGCTTGGCCAGGTCTGCGGACAGGGCACACGCCGTGAGACCAAGCCACCGACTGTTATTAGACGGCCAGACAGCCAACGTACCGCGCTTGATGATCTTGGGCGGCGGCTCCCGGCCGCGCATCGAGGCGTCGCTCGAGCTGGCGCTGTGGTGATGGTGCTTACGCTTCGAGAGCACGCAGATGGCGTTCGTGAAGATTGGCGACAGGTCCGCCACGTTGGCCGTGCACTGCTCCTGGTCCACCTCGATGCGCAGCTTGAAGCGCTGGCCGTCCTTGCGGCGACTCACCTTCTCGAGCCGGAACTGCACGCTCGTCTTGCGCGAGGCGGCGCGGATGACCACCGAGTCGTACTCGTTGCCCACGAAGCGGAAGATGTCCTGGTCCGCGTCGTCTACGCGCTTGCCCGACTCGAAGAACAGGAGGATGCGCAGCGGGATGTCGATGAACTCGCTGTCCGGCGACCGCGCGGGCTCCCCGTGCTCGTCGAACTCGACCAGCGTCACCTCCACCTCGAGCGCGTTCGCCTTGCCGCCCTCGTCCTTGTAGAACTCGGACGCCGGCTGCTTGGTGATGACCAAGCGCCGCGTCCAGCGAGCGCGCGGAGCCGGCAGCTGGCCCAGCAGCGACTGGTTCAGCATCGCCCAGCACTCGGGCGGCAGCGCTTCGGACTCCCCATGTGCCGCAGCGCTCAGCTCCATCCCGCCGGCCAGCGTGTCGGTCTCGCGCTTGACGCCGAGGGAGGCGACAGCGGCAGCGGCACCAGCGGCGGCGGCGGACGGCATCATGCCGAGGCGAGAGGAGACGGGCGCGCGCTATCGGCCGCCCAAAAGGCAAAGTGACGCGGTACCGAGTGCGGGCATGGCGACTGTGGCCGACTGCGGATGGCGGCGGCGCTCGGCGCGCGAGAGACGGCAGGAGACTCGGCGGTCGCGAGCCATCGCGGTCGCGTTGATTGACGTTTAGCTGCTCGGCAAGGCCAACTGCCAAATAAAGATATAGACCAATCCGCGCGCTTCATTGACTCATTTTCGACCAATGAAAACGAATAATCAACCGCGGGATTGGGGACTGGGCCGAAGAGGAAGAGGAGAGGAGAACGATGGACGCGAGTCGCGTCGTGGCCTGCGCGCGGCTGTCACTGGCGCGCGCGCAGGAGCGGCAGCGCGCCAGCCAGCAGCCGATCGTGGTGTCCTGCCGAGAGACGCGCACGCGCGACGGCCGGGTGGTCGTGAGTCTGTGCAGTAGCGAGGAAGAGGAGGACGACTCGGGGGAGGACGACGAGCAGGAGGAGAAGCGCGAGGACGGCGCGCGCTTCCGCCCGGGCGCCGGCGCCTACATAGCCTCCCCGCTGATCAAGAAGGAGCATGTGCCGGACGGCAGGGACGTGCTGGACGTCGAGAGCGACGGCTGGGCGGACGAGGACATGGCCGGCGGCGCGTCCAGCAACAGCGACGACGTTGACGTTGACCTCACGGGCGACACGGACGGCAGCGAGGGCGGAGAGAGCGGTGAGGGTGACGAGGAGCAAGTCAAGACAGAGATGCCCGCCCGCGACGACGATGTGTGGGTGGACGAGGCCATAGAGGTCGCTGAGCCAGAGGAAGATCAGGAGGAGGCCCTGAAGGAGGTGGAGACCGCAGCGCCAGTTGTGGCGATGCCCCACCGGCCAGCTACGGTGTCCGCCAGCGAGTGGTGCGTGCGCAAGATGGACGAGGTGGACGCCGCGTTCCTGCTCTTCTACGGCGAGCGCGAGACGCCGAGCGCGTCAGTGCTCGGCATGATCATTGGTGCGTCTGCCTCTCCCTCTCCCTCTCATTGCTGACGACTGACACTGCTCTCTTGTTGCCTGTTGACTGCGCCAGACCTGATCGCCGCCGGCGTCGGAGCCACGGACGCGTACCTAGCGCGTTTCGTCAAGCACGCGGCCTGGCGGAAGCTGAACGCGGCGGTGGACGCCGGCGTCCGGGACGAGCGTGCTGTGCAGTCCGAGTGGATGAAGATCGTCTTCGAGGAGGAGCCGCCGCGCCACCGCCGGCGCTGGGGACCCATGTCGCGCATGCCGTTGCTCGCACGGCCCGTGCAGATCACGGTGCGCTCCATGCAGTTTGCCGGTGGCCCCAACCCGCTCCAGAGCCAGAACAGCGCGCGCGGACGCGCCACGGTCGCCTCCAAGACGCCCAAGCGCAGCGCCAAGAAGGAGCTCAGCGGTAACAAGCGCAAGCTGCTCGCGGGCGTTCATGTCGTGGCGAAGGGAGGACTGCCGCCCAGGATGGGGTCGTCTGTCAAGCAGGGCACGGCGACCAAGCGGCCGTTGGCGGACCTGTCAGGTTCCTCCCCCACCGTGTCGGCGTCTCCGTCGGTGGCGTCGCCGCCGTTCACGCCGCGCAAGCACCACCGGCGGAACGGGAGCGCGAGCCCTTTGCCCGTGACTCCGCGCCAGATCCTGCGGGCCAAGGGCCCTGGAGGGCACTCGATCAGCCACGACCTGATGCAGCCGCTGCCGTCCGACATCCGCACGCTCGGGGACAACCGGAGCCTGCCAGGGGCCTGGGGCGAGAAGCAGGTGGCCGAGTTCCGGCGCTCGACGCGGCGGTGGCCGGTGGACATCGACCCGCTAGGCCACATGACGGTCGGCCAGCTCGCGGACCACATCAAGTCGGTGCGGCGCGAAAGCCGCATCGAGAACTTCGACCACGCGAGCGAGATCCTGTCCAAGCTCATGACGCACCCGCGCAACGATCGCGGCCTGTTCAACGTCCCAGTGGACCCGATCGCGCTCGGCCTGCAGACATACACGACCGTCGTCAAGGTGCGTTCGCCTTCTATCATCGTGTGTCGGTTGGTTGACTGTCGACTGACGCGGCTGTCCTTGAATCCCGACAGCACCCGATGGACTTGGGGACGGTCAAGGGCCGGCTGGCGCGCGGCGAGTACGTCGAGATGGAGGCGCTGGCGGCGGACGTCCGCCTGGTCTTTGAGAACGCGATGCTCTTCAACAACAAGGACCACTACGTGCATGTGAACGCAAGCGTGCTGCTGCAGCTGTTTGAGAACGCCATGCGCGGGGAGCGCGAGCGACAGAGCCGGCGCACCAAGCCGTCGCGGCACATCTGCCTCGTGTGCCGCGGGAACCAGTGCAGCATGTGTCAGCAGCACTGCCTAGCCTTCTCGCCGCCGCATTTGCAGTGCGCGGGAGGCTGCTCTGCTGACTTCCGCAAGGGATCGATCTACTTTGCGACGCGGGACGGCACGCGCGTGTACTGCCAAAAGTGCAAGAGCCGCATGGACAAGGAGAGCGACGGCGGTCAGCGCCGGCTCAGCTTCAGTCAAGCCACCATGAACAGCAGCGGCGACGGCACGGGCAGCTCGCAGTCGTCCCAGGCGACGACAGAGGACCCGGTCGCGCCGGAGAATCTGATCAAGCACAAGGTCGAAGTCGGCGTCGAGCCCTGGGTGCGTTGCACCGACTGCAACAAGTGGCTGCACCAGGTCTGCGGGCTCTTCAACCCCGTGCTGGGCGTGTACGCGCGCGAGCACAAGTACGTGTGTCCGCTGTGCCACTGGCGGTGGAAGAGCGCAGCTCAGTCGGCTGAGGAGGAGTCAAGAAGTTCTCGACCGCTAGAGGCACCGTCGCCGTCGTGGGACGAAGCAGTGAACGGCATCGACGCCGAGTCGCCGTCGTCGGTGCCGTCGCCAGCGATGGACGCGACGAGCGGCGAGAGTACCAGCAGCGCAGGCAGTGCCGGCAGCGGGAGCGGCTACAGCGACAGCAACCACTGGCATCCAGACCCGTCGGCGCCGGCGGACGACTGCGCGTGGGCGTCCGGGGAGAACATCCCGTCGTGCGAGCTGAGCGACTTCGTCCAGAGCTTCCTGGCGCGCGAGCTTCGCGCCGTGGGCGAGCACTCGGCCGCCGACTCGCTGTATGTGCGTGCGCTGTCGTTCCCGCACGAGCGCATGAGCGTGTCAGACGCGGTGGTCAACGCGTTCGCGGCCAACAGCGACGCGCTGGCGCAGCTGCGACCCGAGGCAAGCGCGCGCGCGGCAGCGCAGCGACTGCCCTCGCACGCCAGCTACCTCTCGCGCGGGCTGTACCTGTTCCAGAAGCACGACGGCGTGGACGTGTGCCTGTTCACGCTGTACACGCAGGAGTTCGGCGATGCGTGCGAGCTCGTGGCCAACCGCCGGTCCGTGTACATCGCGTACCTGGACAGTGTGCGGTACCTGTCGCCGCCGTCGGCACGCACGGCGGCCTACCACCTGCTCCTGCTGGCCTACTTCGACTACATCCGGCGCCACGGGTTCCGTACGGTGCACATCTGGTCGTGCCCGCCGCAGAAGCGCACCAGCTACGTCTTCTGGTGCCGCCCGCCGTTCCAGAAGACGCCGAGCGCCGACCACCTGCGGCTCTGGTACAAGAACCTGCTCGAGAAGGCCAAGACGCGCCAGATCGTGGCCGGATGGACCACCACCTTCGACCGCTACTTCTCCGTCGGTGAGTCTGAAACCAGCAACTCCACAGCCAACGAGACGGCCGGCATTGCGACGCGGGGCGTGACGGCGCGGTCCGTGGACCCTGGCGAGCTCGAGTGGCCTGTGCCTCGCCTCCCCCCGCTGTTCGACGGCGACCTGGTGCCTGCCGAGCTGGACCGCGTGCTCGGACGCATCGCGGCGCGCAACGACAAGGCGAGCCGCGCCGCCAGCGCCAGTCCGTTCTACGGCAAGGGCGGGGCCGGCAGCTCGGGCGGCAAGCGCGTGACGCTGGCTGGCGACGCCGTCAAGCTCGAGCCAGGCCAGGCGGTGGAGCCCGGCGGGCATGTCACCGCCCGGCTGCGCGAGGTGTTCGACAAGTGCCAGCAGGCGGTGCGCAACCTGCGCCACGACCTGCTGGTGGTGGACCTGGCGGCCGACACCGAGAGCGACGCGCGCGTGCTGCCGTGCCGACCCGAGGCGCTGGCGCCGGCCTGGTGCGCGCGCGTGCCGCGGTTCTTCGGCAGCCGCTTCATGTTCCACCAGCTGTGCTCGCGCGCGAGCTACCAGTTCGACTCGCTGCGGCGCGCCAAGCACTCGACGCTCATGCTGCTGCACCACTACTTCCTTGAGCGCGCCGCCGTGCAGGCCAACGTCTTCTGCCGAGAGTGCAGCCTACTCATCACGCACGCTGACTACTGGGCCTGTGGTGTTTGCGACCGCCTCGCGCTATGCGACGCCTGCCACCGACGCGTAGGACACCGCCACGAGCATCCAATGCGCTTTGGTCAGCCTTCAACTACGCCTCTGCTGGGAGGGAGGAACCAGCAGACGGAGAGCGGGCCCGTAGGTGATGAGCAGCAGCAGCAGCAGTCGGCGGTCTGGGCTCCAAGTCCAGCGTAGCATAGCGCAGTGTCGTCCGGGTATCATAAGCGAAGCGTCCCTCTGTCTCGTGCTCACTCGTGTCGTGTCATCTCCGCCTTCCCTCGTACTTGGAGGAAGACAGACAGATAGAAAGAGGATGGCGGCGCGGCTGACGCTCGAGGAGGTGGCGCGCGACCCGCTGCGCCGCGAGCTGTTCGCGCAGGCCTTCCCGGGCGAGCAACCAGCTCTGGCGCTACGCTTCGAGCTGCTGGCGCTCGCGCGCCGCTATAAGGCGCTCGTGGGCCACCGCGACGCGCTGCTACTCCTCGTACGTCCACCTGCTCACTCTCTTCTCTCTTCTACCCCCTCGACACTAATGACGACCAATCACAGGCGCAAGAAGCGGCCGCCACGCTCCTCTCTCCAACATCCGATGCCTTCGTGGCGCGCGACGAGTCTGACGGCCAGCTAGCGCAGCTCGCGGCTCGCGTGCGGCGCTCCATCTCCGCCGGCCGCGCGCCACTGGACCTGCTCTCTGGGCTCGAGGCGCTCGTGACGGCACAACTAACGCGCGACCACCTCCCGCGCTTCCTGCGCTCCGAGCAGTTCCCACAGCTATGTGAAGCCCTGCGCGCGCGCCGCGAACTGCCGCTGGCCGCGCTGCTCGTGGACGCGCGACGCATGCGGCTGCTTGAGCACTTCCTCCGCCAAGGCGGCGCGACACCAGGCGACGCCGACAGCCTGCGCTTCTGGGTGGACGTGCAGACGGCCTTCCTGCCGCTGCTGCAGGCGCCCGCCGTCTCCCCCGCGCTGCTCGAGCAGACGCAGCGCGCCGTGCGCCGCCTGTACAACCGCTACTGCGCCGACGGCGCGCCGCTGGCCGCCACGCGCGTGCCGCCCGCCGTGCGCAGGGAGACGCTCGCCAGGATCATGCAGCTGCAGGGCGAGCCCTTCTCTCCGCCGCGCTACGCCGCGCTCTTCCGCGCCGCGCAGGACTGCGTCTGGCAATGGCTGCAGGCCGAGGCCTACCCGCACTTCCGGGGCTCGGGGCTCTACGTGCGTCTGCTGGTCGAGGCCGAGGACCTGGAGGCTGACGCGCAGCTGCGCCGCCTCAGCGACCACGTCGCCAGGCCCAACAAGGTCAAAGCCGGCACCGGAGCGGTCGTGGTACCCGTCAAAGGTGGCCAAGAGGGGCTAGAGGCTGAGGCGGTCACGGCCCGTGAGCTACCGCCGCTCGAGCGCCACGAGTTCGAGCGCACGCTCGGCATTTTGGAGGACGGAGACAAGGCCGGAGACGTCCACAGCATCGCGTTCGTAGCGTTCAAGGACAATCGGGCGGCAAGGACGGGCCAGCAGACGTGGACATCGCGGTGCGAGCTCTTTTGCTCCCCGCACAAGGACGAAATTGCCGCCGAGACGCACCCAGCGCACCTGGTAGGGTTTCTTTCCTTCTCCATGGCGGGCTGAGCGTGGACTGATCAAGGCGTATAACGCAGGAGTACTGCTGGGACCAGCCAGCGGCTGTCGACAGACTTCCGCACTCGCCAACAGCCCACCGCTCGCCCATTGCGCTCCCACGTACGAGTCCCGAGTTGTTCGCTGTCCCTGAGTCCTAGCGCCAAGCAGATTGACGCCGTGTGTTGGTCTATGCAGCCCCGCAGCCTGCCTCCCGCGACTTTATCGTCCCGGACGAGCGGTTTGGCTCGCTCTTCGGGCTTTGCCGGACGCAGTGGAGGTTCGTTGAGTCGACTGACAGTGGGGAGACTGAGTCCGCTTGGTTGCCGCACGTCACGACGCTGATCACGCGGAGACCAGCGTGGACTCGCGGGCGGCAGCTGCTGCTGCGACTGGACTCGCTCGTGCCGGTACGAGCTCATGGTGCTCGCCTCTTGTCCTGAAGGTGAAGTGACGACTGAGTGTGCTCGTGCGGCGCCAACGAACGAACAGAGCGAGGCGACTAGCAGTGACGTCGACGATGCGATCGAGGCCACGTTCCCCAACGGAGACGATGACGCTACATCCCTCGAGCTCAGCGCTCAATACGCCGGCTTCTGCCTCCGCGACCGCCTCAGCAGAGTCGACATCCCGTTGCAGGCCGCCTTTCGAGAGATCAGCGCTCAGGTTCAGTCGCTTGTGTCGTCGTAAGCGCTTGACGACCACACTGACAGCGTGTTCATGTATGTGTGTGCTTGTCAGACCCTCCAGGCGATGCTCAGCTGCGTGCTGGTCGGGAAATCGATCCTTCTCGTGTCGGAGGATCCCTCGAGGCTGGCGCTGGTCGGAGAGGCGCTGCGGGCCGTCATCCAGCCCTTCCAGTGGCCGGTAATGCTCTAGCACTCATGGACTCGGCCAGTGCTCTCGCCTCTGACCCAGTTGACTGTGCTGGCAGCACTTCTTCCTGCCGTTCTGCCCGCTCGGGGTCGCGACGGCCATCGCCGGACACGCCATGTTAAAGGACGGCGGAGCTCCGTTCGTAGTCGGCTTGAACGCTGTGCTGAGCATACAGAGGCTGAAGGACAGCGGCGCGGAGCAACGACACCGCCTAAGTGAGTGTTTGTGTTCGCTCGCTCCGGGCTTTGGAGGAGCGCCACGACCATCCTCACTATGTGTTTGACTTCATACCTCTCCAGAGAACAGCATCTACAACATCCAGAGAGCTGCTCTTCAGCTGGACGCGCCGTCGCAGCCAGGAAACCCCAAGTCTGCGGACGCAACCTCTCCGATGAAGTACCCAGCGGAGTTCCTGCAAGCTCAAGCGATCGTCGTGGACCTGGACGCGGACGACGTGTACATCCCCGACCGGATGGACGTCCCAGAGTTCCCACGTGAGTAGCTAGCTCTCGTTGCTGGCTTTGTATCTAGTACAGCCTCACGACTCTCTTGCTGCTGGCAGAGTCACTCGTCCGCGCCTTCGAGGGGCTTATGAGTGAGGCAACACGCAGTCGGAGCGTCAGCGACGCCGACTCGTTCATGTTCAGCCCGTGGAAGCGCGAGTCTCCCTTCGCTCCGATGCTGGCGACTTCCTGGGCTGCTGCTGACGCTTCAACGCATGAATGCGAGCAAGATGATCCTGGCAAAGAAGCCCTGAGCGAGTCGCTGCTGCCCGAGTTCGGCGCTCGCTTGGCGGTGCTCTGGTTCCTCGAGGCGATGCTCGGCGACGTCGTGTTCCACTTCTGCTCCTTCCGGCCAAACCTGGCAACGACCGCCCCAAACGACAGCGAAAACGGGGACGAAGAGGAAGACGCACCGCCCCAGCAACCGGACGAGCTCATCCTGTTCGAAGCCGACTCGTTTCTCGACGCGCGCATGGAGCTCGGCTGCCGCGACTTGTTCCGCCAGTGCTTCCAGACTCAGGTGAGCACATGAACTGCTCATCATGTTGGCTTACGGCAGCTCAGCGTCTGATGCTTGATCTCTCTGTATCTGCAGCTATTCCAGCAGTTCCTCGTCGCTCAGCACGAGCACTTCTGCGCGGGCTCCCTCGACGACAAGTGACGTGCGGTCGAGGCGGGGACGAGGGGCTTCAAGCAGTGAAAGACATGCACCGTGATGGAACAGCCCCTTGAATGCAACCTATAGCCCGTCGACGGGTATCCTAGCGAGCGAACCGAGCCTACGTCGCCTCGCGTCTGACCTCCAGCTGGTGGTGCGCGACGAGCTCGTTCAGGCTGACGAAGGCAAACTTGCTCACCAACTCCGGCAGCGCCGTCCGCAGCACGCCCACCGTCCACGCACGGTCGTGCACGATGATGACCGAGCCGCAGCGCGTGCGCGCGCGTAGGTGCAGCGAGTTGACGACCTCGGAGCGGATCTGCGCGTCGTGAGGGTACACGCTGCCCAGGCAGATGCGGTAGCCATGGCGCTCGACCACCTTGCGCATGGCGGTCGTGAACCAGCCCGAGGCAGGACGCATCCACTTGGTGGCGGTCCCTGTTGCAGTCGCAGTATCGGAGGAGCTGGCGCCATCCACAGCCGGCAGAAGCTGCGTGGAGACAGAGGCCTCGTCACCGCTGTCGCCCTCGCTCTCTACTGTGCGCGGCGTCGCGAGCGGGTCGCTTGGGTCGTTTGTGGCCGGTTTGTTGTGCGGCTGGAACCGTTGGATGGCGGCGTCGCACTCCTGCAGCTTGCGCTCGAAGACGTGCAGGTCGTCCAGCACGCTCGCGCGGTCCTCCGTCATGTGGTTGGCCAGCGCGTGGCCCTCATCCACGATGCGCTGCAGCACGTGCTCGCGGCCCGCGATGTTGCCCGAGATGACGAAGAAGGTCGCGGTCACGCGCAGCTCGCGCAGCACGTCCAGGATGAGCGGCGTGGCCGCCGACGGCGCGTCGTCGATCGTCAGCGAGCACACGCGTGCGCTAGTGGACGCGCAGAAGAGCACGGACGGGTGCGCGTGGCGCATCAGTGCGCGCAGGAACCACGCCGGCAGCAGGTAGACGCAGCCGAGAAGCCCGAGCGCGAGTGCAGCGCTGCCAATGCCCCAGGCCTGCGCCGTGCGCCAGCTCGTGACCAGCGCGCGTGCAGCGGTCGGCAGTGGCTCATCCTGCGCGTCCACGAGGTAGCGACCAAGGGTGAGGGCGAGGGACAGCGTCAGCGGCAGCGCGCGGGCGGCCATCGTCTTCATCGTGGTCGTCGTGGTTGGGATTGGCAGACACGTTGAAGAGCAGCTGTGTGGGATAAGGCGTCAAGTGGGAATTACGGACGGTTTTAGCATCATTTTTAGCCACTGGAGAAACCTGCGCAAGTCGATTCCGCCGTGGTGGCTCCATAAAGGCGCGGCACTTTCCCGTCTCTTTAGTGTTCGACCCTCCTCCAATATACGATATCATATCATAATCCAGTTCATGCATATAATTTGTGAGCGATTACGAAAGCAGGATTCGCTCTCTAAGATTAATCCGTCGTAGAAATCAGTCATCCATTTGAAAGTGCTTTTTTCGATAGTGACTTTCTTGCCTTTCAACTGCAGCGCCACGTCATGTTGATCAATTGAACGACGCTCCGCCATAGGGCATGAGTGTCCGCTTTATGGCGTCCTCGTCATGGCGCCGAGCATGGCGTCGGGCCAGCCTCAGGGGGTCCTCGGCTCTGGCGGAGGAGGGGGGGGGGGGCGACGCACAGTTCACGGGGAGGGAGGGAGGGAGGGAGGAAGGGAGAGGAAACATGGAGTTGGAGACACGCAAAACTGCAGCAGTTGCTTGTTGTATGGCTCGTTTTACCCCGCACTCGCGTCGCCTGCGACAACAAACCCACCGGGGAGACCAAAAGCACCTCGGCCCGGAGACCGGAGACCAATCCGATCCAGCCCGGCCCGGCCGTCTACAGGAACTTGGAGACGCCGTCGTCGATCGACTCGCGCGCGAGCTCCGAGGCGTCCGTGGCCGTCAGGTGGATGCCCACGCCCATGAGCACACGCTTGATGGCCTCCTTCGACGACGCGTAGAGCATCTTGCTCTTGACGCGGGCCGTGTCGGGCGACCTGGGGGGTGAGAAGTAAAAGTCGCGGTCAGCAGGGTGAAGTGAGGGGGAATAGGCACGCACAAACAACGTGTACGCACCACGAGAGGAAGACGAGCTTGCTGGTCGGGCGGCCGTCCTTGGTCATCACGTCCAGGTCGATCAGGCCGTATCGGCAGTCGTTCGTGATCTGCGACAGCTTGGCGGCAAAGTCCGTGAACGTCTCCGAGCTGGGGCCCGTCGACTCGATCACGATCTCCGAGTCGTCCACGATCTTGTAGATGAAGTAGCGGTAGTCGTGCGGCGCGCGCTTGAGCTTGAAGTCGTTGAACTGCGTGATGACCTCGTCGTCCACACCGACTCCGGACGACTGCGTCGGGGAAGGGGACACGCACACATACACGCCGTATATCACGCATCAGGACTCTGCTGGCGGCTCACACCTGCACACACAAGGGACGCACCATGTTGGCTTGGGGGGGGAGGAAGAGAGGGACGAAGAAGGTTGGAAGGGAGGAAGGAACCCGCACGCGTGGCAAAAGCACAAGTAAGCCCTAGCAAGGATCAATCTCGCCGCCTTCTCCCCCCTTTCCATTGCGGGTCCACCCATATCAGCCATACCCACGGGTCGACCCGCTGCCTCTTTTTACTTGCTTAGCGTATTCATCACGCGGGTCATCTAGTCCTCGCGGGTATTGCCAAATCAGCCGGCCCATCTCGTCAACCCGTTTCTGTGCAGCACCGCGTCCCTCGTAAATCTTCACCCTCTGACTATTATGCTGCCCACTGTACCACCTGCAACGCCGAGCGAGCGCTCTTCGCGAGCAGCGGGTCGTCCGCGTCCTCCGCCAGCGCGCGCAGGAAGAACTCGGTGGCGGCGCTGGCCAGCACGCGGCGCGCAGGCGGGTACGCGGCGGCCACGGTCACGAGCTTGGCCGTGTTGAGCCGCACGAGCCGCTGCGGCGCCTGCAGCAGCGCGTTGATGCCGGCCAGCGCGTCGGTCGCCAGCAGCTGCCGCTTGGCCTCGTCGCGCACCGCCAGCGCCATGAGCGCGCCAGCACCGGCTGCCACGGCCTCCCAGTGCGCGTCGCGCAGCAGCCGGCACAGCCGCGGTACGGCGCCCGCGTCTACCGCCGCCTTGCGGGCCTTGTCCACGAACGCCAGTGCGCCTAACGCGTCACCCGCCGCCGCGCGCACGCGGAAGTCCACGGTGCTTAGGTGTCGCGTGCACTCGCGCACAGCTCCCAGCTCGAGCGCGCGGATCGACGTCACCTCGGCGCCGTCGTTGATGATGTGCTTGAGCAGTCGCAGCGCGCGCAGCCGCCGCTCGCCGTCCCACCGGTAGCGCGAGCCGTCCGCGTTTGTTGTAGCATCCGTAGTAGCCTCCGAAGCAGCAGCGACGTCCGACGCGGCCGAGCGAGGCGCCGAGAGGTGGCCCACAACGACCGGCAGGTAGCCGGTCTCAGCCAGCTGCCGCGCACCCACAAACGCCCTCGAGATGGCCACCAGCGTGTCGTACAAGTGGCACGAAAGCGGGCCAGGAGGCGCGGCCGAGAAGGCGGGCAGCAGACGCCCGGCCAGCTGCGCCTCGAGCAGCGCGGCTTGGCCACACGGCGCGTCGGCGATGACGCTCAGCACCTGGGCCGACAGGTCGCGGATCCCGCGGTCGTCGTGCGCCAGTCCGCCTTCTACCAGCTCGAGCACGCCGAGCTTGAGGCACATGACGAGGTCGCGCGGCAGGCGGAAGAGCGAGAGCATGGCCGTGAGCACGCGGCGCTTGAGCGGCTCGTCGCCGTCCTCCAGTGTGTGCAGCAGATGCGGCAGATTCTCGGCCCCGAACGCCTCCGTCACGCGGTCGTACGGCGCCTCGGCCACCTCGCCCTTGGTCGCCACGAGCGTCAGGTGCTGCACCGTCGACCGCTTGTGCAGGTACGCCCCGTGCGCTCGCAGGTGGCGAAGACCGGAGCCACCATGCGGCTTCATTGATCCCTCCTGGTCGTGACCGTAGATGTGGTGATGATGTGTCAGCAGGCGCGGCTGTTGAGTCCCTCCTTGGTGTTGGGAAAACGGATGCCGGCCAGCTATTTTCGCCTGAAGTGCCCGCGTCAATGACGGCCTCACCCTGGTCATTGGACGTATCCTTTGGGATGTCGGTCACCTGCTCTTGGAGCCTCTACTGGCGCCTCGACTGGATGCCCGGCTGCTGCTGAGCGTCTCCAGCGACGGCAATACAGTGGAGCCGCCCTCGCCGACACTACTGCAAGCGCTCGAGCTCTTTGCCTGCGGCACAAGTGGCGTGCTCACTTTGCCGAACATCCGGGGTGGCTTGAACTCCGGCAGCGTCTTGGGTGGTCGGGTGCTTCTGGGCGACGGACGCTGCCTCCCGGCCGACTCTCCTCGACTCCTGACTTCACAGCCCTCGGTCGATCCCCTTCTACTGGACGACGTTGGGTTTTGCTGGGCCTGCTCGTCGCTGGCGAGCAAGTAGGTGAGGCCGGGGACAATCGGCTCGATCGTGCGGATCTCCACGTAGCCCGGCGAGTAGCTGAACGCGACCGAGTGGCCCTGGTAGGCGAACGGCTGCAGACTCGCTCGCAACACGGGGACGTCGGGTGCTGCTAGCCTCAGCGCGGACGAGATCTGGGTCGGAGGCAGGTCTCCAAGTTCCTCCCGGGCCAAGAAGCGTCTGTCGGAGCGCCACACGGAGTTGCATGAGCCTGGCGCGGAATCGTTATCCTGCTTCTCCATCAGCTCGAACAGCGTCGACGCGATGCCTCTTTCGTGAGGGTTAGCAGCCGACGCGAACGCGGCCAGCGTCGACAGCAGCTCGAGGCACATAGCTTCAAACTGCGCATGGCGCTCAAGCGACCCGGACGCCAATGCTCGCTCCCCGCCCTCCGCTTCTCGCACTCTCTCTCGTTCGAGAACCTCCAGCGCGAGCGTGATGACCCCGCTGGACGCGAGCAGAGGCGGCGCGTTTAGGTGCTGCGCCAGCAGACAGAGGCTCGCCATGCAGTTGGCACGCACATACATGCTGCTACATGAGCTGCGCATGAGACTCGTGAGGTGCGCGGACACGCCGCTGTCCAGCAGCTCGGCGACGTTACCCGGCGCCGTCGCCAGCTTCCGCAGTACCGCTGATGCGATCGCCGTGTCGTCTTCTCCCGATGGGCGGTCGTTGGTTCCCGCCATGGTATCTGCGTTCGTGCAGTTAGAGCACATCCAGAGCACGTGGGGCAGCAGCGATGCGCGGGTGATGAGCTCGTGCGAGTTGACGTTGCTGAGCAGCACGTTGCAGGTGCAGAGCCCCACGTCGCGCTTGGCCTCGTCGTGTCCGGAAGCGAACGCCTCCCGCAATAGCGTGGTCGCGGCGTCGCTGGTCAAGGCCTCAAGGCAGCTCGTTTCAGTCGACAAGTTGCGCAGGACGCCAGCCACGATCGCTGCTCGTTGGGCGAGTTGGCCTGCCGACGAACTGGGCAGCAACGCGTCCAGCGCTGGCAGGACGCGCTTCACCAGCGCCTCGTCGACCATGGACGCGTCGCACGACAAGTTGTAGACGCACCGCAGCATCCCCAGTCGCGCGCTGTCGGCGCTGGACTCCGCGCTAGACTCGGCGTCGACGGACCTGAGCGCACGGGGGATCAAGCGCCAGAGATCCTCTCCTTGGTCTCCTTGGCCACTCGTGAGCTCTGTCGGAGCGACGGGACCAGCAACAAGCGCGGCTCGGGTTCGATCGAGCCTCGACATCAAGTACAGCAGCACCGCGCAGTGCCTGCGGCAGCGTTCGCGCCACTGGCGCCGCTGCGACGGCCGGCAGGTGGCGTTGAGCAGGCGGATGATGCTCTGGGTCATCTCTGGCCGCGCGAACTCGACCTCGGCTCCCGCTGCGCAGTTCTGGAACACGAGTGCCAAGATCTGAGCGACCAGCGCGTGCATCTCGTCTCTGTCATCACTGACGTCTTCGCTGGCGTTATGAGCGTCTCGTAGGCTACCAAGAAGCCGCAGCAGAGTCGGAACGACACCGAAGCGGAGCAGCATGGGAGCCGCATTGTCGGTCCTGTCGTCCGGGTCGGTCTCGTTCAGCAGGTTCAACAACCCGCCGACGATCTTCCTCGTCGTGCTGGTGCTGAGGGATGTCGAGGACGGAGGCAGCGACTGCTGCAGCAAGCTGAGCACCGATGATACCAGCGCCGGCTTCTTGACGAGTCCGCTGCGGGTCTGGGGGTAGAAGGAGAGCGCGCAAAAGGCGTCCGCCAGCATCTCGTGGTCGCGAGTCGCACTGGCAGTTGCTCCAGTGTCGGTCGACGTCACGCCTCCACGACTCGCACCAGCACTACCGGCAACGGCGGCGGCGAAGAAGAGCCCAAAGGCCCAAAGCAAGCCCTCCTGACACATCTGCGGCACGTTCTCCTGCCGCCGGAGCAGGTTGAGCACCGCCTTCATGCAGATCCGCCGGGTCTCCGGGTCGTTGGACTTGACGCACGAGATGACAAGCAGCGCGCGCAGGGCCCCGCTCTTGACCATGGCGACCACGGACCGCTCGCTGGTCGACAAGTTGCACAAGACGGTGGCGCACAGACGGCGCACGGCCTCCTCCGGTGCCTCAGCCAGAAGCGTCAGCGCCTTGACGACGCCTCCGTCGATGAGCGCGGCTCCTATATCTGGGTGCGCGTCCGAGGCTGAACACGCCAGCAAAGCGTAGGTGGTGGCGCAGTGGCGGAGACACTCACCACTGCTGGTCGAGTCGTCGCCCGTCGGGTCCGCCAGCGAGCTCAGAGCCGCCAAGACTCCGTGCTGCACCATGAAGAGCCGGCACTCCCCGATATTCGCGAACCGCGAGAGGCAGGCGCCGCATGCTGCACGCAGTTGAGCGTCCCAGCGAGAGGATGGAGTGGCGGCAATGCCTCTCACGGTGGGGAAGAGGTCGTGAATGACTTGGACGAGCTCCGCGCGCGGGATCGTGCGGCCATCGAGCAGGAGACACACGGTGTCCAGGCACAGCCGCCGGGTGTCGCTCTCCGCTTCGCCGTGGCTGCCGCCGCCTTGGCCGGTCTCCATGAGGATGCGCAGGAGCTTGAGGCCGCCGGGCGTGGCCAGCATCGGGTGGACCGCGTACTCTTGGCACAGGTTGAAGACCGTGCCGCCTATGAGAGCAAGGATCTCGCACAGGTGCTGGCACGAAGCGGACGTGATGATTGCGCTTCGACTCTGCTCGGCGATGACGAGCAGCCGCGGGAAGACCAGCACCGCGAGGTCGAGCTTGCTGTAGTGGAACGACATGTTGTACAGCAGCGCCACCTGCAGATACGCCTCGGAGCTGGCCGGCGCGAACGCCGAGACGGCGACGTGCTGGTAGACGCTCTCCAATCGCCCAGGCTGGTCCAGAATGTCATCAACAGACACGATGGAGTCGACAGGCGACACTACTGAGGCTGGGCTCGTGTCGCTGCTAATGGCGCGACTGCGAGGGGCGGAGCGTCTTGCCATGGGCCGAGCGTCGACGTCCCCGCTCCAGGAGAAGACGCTCGCCAGCGCGAACAGCACCGACCGGGACAAGCTCTTCGCCACTGATGGAGCAACAGTGGACGTCTCCTCCGCGACGCCGTGGTTGGACGACACGATCAGCTGGAAGACGCGCTCGGTCGTGGCTCCAATGTTGGTCGGGAGGCAGAGGACGAGCGCTATTAGCCGCATGAGGACAGCTTGAAGACCGCTCGACCGGGTCCCAGCGAGAGGTGACATGCTCATGGACATCGCCGCCAACGCGTCGAGGACGCCGGCGCGGGCCATGAGCTCGAGCGCCACCTCGTCTCGTGCTAGGCACTCCAAAGTCGACGTGACGCACAGCAGATCGTCCATGTCAGTCGGCAGGGCCCAGTCTTGGCGGCGTAGCTGGTCGACGACTGCAGCGATGCAGTTGGTCGAGCTGTTCCCGCTGTTAGTGCAGCTCCGCACGATGGACCGGCGGCACAGTTTGCTGCTTGCGGCTAGCTGCCAGAGCGCGGCGAGGGCGTTCCGCCGCACTTCCGGTGACTGGCGCTGCGAGATGAGGAGTTGCAGAGTGACCACGGCGTCGGGCTCGACCAGCTTGGACTGGTTGGTCTTGACGCTCGCCAGGTTGTACAGCGCGCGGCTAAGCCGAACCATGGTGCCCTGCTCCTCGCCGCCCTCGCAGCGCGCTCGGTCCCGCGCCACCATCTCCACAACCGCCACTACAACATCGTCCACGCGTGGGTACGAGTACGCGGGGCACGACAGGTTGAGCACGGCCATGGAGCACGCGTCCTCGACGAACGCGCAGCTCTTGCGGTGGCGCAGCAGGCTCTCGAGGCCCTTCTCCTTGACGAACGCGGCCTCCTGGCCGTCGTCGATGGTCAGGTTGGCCAGCGTCGCCAGGCAGTCCCGCAGCACAGCGGCGCTTCCGGACTGCTCGTCCGCCTGGTGGTGCGCGGCGGTGAGCGACAGCGACAGCCCGAGCAGCATCGCGAAGGCGTTGTGACTGAGGATCGCAGCGCGGCCCTCCTGCTGGCGGGACAAGTGGCCGAGCGTCGCGACGCAGGCGGCCAGCGTCGCGACGTCCTTGGTGCGGCCCAGCGACACGACGCTCGCCAGGATGGCGCTGTCGCCAAGGAGACTCGCGTGCAGCGCCGGGTTGGCTGCCATGGCTGAGAGTGCAAGCGCGTACTGCTGCTTTCGCCCGGGCCTGGCCGCGTTGTTGGTGCTTCCACCGTGTGTGGGGTTCACTGTTGGCGCTCCTGGGCTTGAACCGACGGGCTCCTCGGCTTTGGCTTCCTGTCGGCGGGGCTGCGACGCTGGCTGAGGCATTGGAGCCAGCTTGACCTTCAGCTTGTAGCTACTGCCACCACCGACACGCAGACGATTGCGCGGCAGGCTGCGCGTGGGCGACAGCCGAGACATATAGAGACTCGCCTCGGCGTAGCTGCCTCGCTGGCTGAAGACGTCGCCCTTGTACTGGAACGGCAGTCTGCTGGCCAGGTGGACGGGCGTCGCGCCATCGTCGCCGTCGTCGTCCCCGCCAGCGTCGGAGGCGTCATGGAAGCCCTTGCCGGTGTCTCGACCCTCGAGTGGCTGGACTTGGGCAGGCTGGGCCCTGATGCCTTCCTTGGACCCCTGACGCTTGCGTCTCGCTGCGCCAAGGAGCATGGACGCTGTTTTGTAGAGGATGAGGAGTGGGTTAGTTGTTGGAGTCAACTGCAATGCCTGGAGCGTATAAATACCCTATCGAGAAAGCAGCACGCCGTGTATTTGCGCTCGGGACTCACTCCTCTCGTCAGGTCTCGCGGTCCAACAATATGCAGAGCGTCGGTCAAAGGCGGACGGACTCGCTGCTGCAGACACACGATCAATCAAGCATCTCTCCGAGCAGCAGCCCGCCCAACAGGCCGGCGCCAACGCCCATTGCAATCTCCGAGCCGCCGCCACCGTGCTTCCCGTGCTTCCCGTGCTTGCCTTGCTTGCCGTAACCTCCGCCGTGGCCGCCAAAGCCGCCCTGCTTGTGGCCGTGAGGCATCGCTTGCATGTACACAGGGGCACCAACGACCTGAGGAGGAGGCGGGTACGCTCCGTACTGCGGCGGCGGCGGTGGGTACGCTCCGTGCTGCTGCGGGTGCCCGTACTGCTGATGCTGCGCGGGCGGCGGGTAAGCCTGCTGCGGCGGGTAACCTGGTTGCGGAGGGTATCCCTGGTGCGGCGGGTAAGCCTGCTGCGGTGGGTATCCTTGTTGCGGTGGGTACGCCTGCTGTGGCGGGTAGCCCTGCTGCGGAGGGTACGCTTGCTGCGGAGGGTAAGCCTGTTGCGGAGGATAAGCCTGCTGCGGAGGGTACCCTACAATTGCAAGTCATAACAACCGTCAGCGCGTGGGCCAATAGAGGCCATGATCGACTGTGTTGTACCTTGCTGAGGAGGGTACGCGTACTGCTGCTGCTGGGCTGGAGCGGCCGCAGCGGCTGCCACCGCGGCCACAGGGGCCACAGTAATGGCGGGAGGCACCGACGTCGCGGTCTTGGAGGACTGCTTGGCGCCCGACGCGGTGTTGGCTGCGTACGACTCGGGGCCCTGGTACTGCAGCCGCAGGTTGATCTCTCCCGCGCTCTTGGGACCGTTGTTGAGCTTGAACCACTGGTCCACGACCTGGCCGTGCAGGAACATGCTGACGGGCAGGCGGCACTCGCCGATGAGCGCGCTGTATGTGGGGCCAAGAGCAAGCGGTTAGCGTCCTTCGTTGACCTGCTTTGGCTGACAGGAAGAAGAGCATGGCGCCGCACCTGCTAGTGAAGTTCTTGTCCTTGACCTCGACGATGAGCTGGTCCAGCTGCGCGTCCACCACCGCGAACGTGAACTTCTCGTTCCACACGGGCGTCTTGTCTGGAGCGGTAGGCATTGAAGCGAGCGCCACCAACACGAGGAGAGTGAGTCCTTCCTCCCATTCAACCGAACGGATTACGCCAACGACCAGCAGGCAGCACCAAACGTACGGCCATTGTCGTGCACGCGCGTGCGCTGCGACTTGCCACGCAGCGTCAGCTTGCAGAACGGGTCCTGCTTGCCAAAGGTCTGCTTGTCCAGCAGGTTGCGCGCCGACACCGCGCGCACCTGCAGCTCCATCTTGATGTTGCGGAGTCGCGCTCTTTTCCGAATGAGCTCGCGTTGACATAGGTGGGAAAACCCCCGCACCCGGTTTCGTAAAAAGAAGCGCAGGAAAATCCAGTCGGCATACAAAACTCAAGTCATGGTGATTCTCTCACGATCTCGCAATTACCGCAAGCAATACCCACCGTGTTCTGCGTATATTTAGTTTTTTCCCCCGCGAAAACCGATTGCCGCGAGCTCCTTGGTTGATGACGCTTCGGAAGATACTGTTGTTGCTGCTGCTGGTGGCGTCGCTCTTTGCCGCGCTGCCGCCACTACCCGACCGCCTCCCGCGCCAACTACCAGCTGCTTGCGCCACCGACATGGTCCTTCACGTGCACGCGACCCCGGACGAGGTCGGCGCGGCCGTCGGCGCGCTCATCCTGGAGCGCAGCCAGGCCGCGATCGCCGCGCACGGCCGCTTCACGCTCGCGCTCTCGGGCGGGTCGCTGCCCAAGATCATGAACAAGGGGGTCGCGCAGATCCGCGGCGACGTCGACTTCGCCAAGTGGTTCGTCTTCTTCGCGGACGAGCGCTGCGTGCCGCTGGACAGCGACGACAGCAACTTCAAGGCCTGCAAGGAGGCGCTGTTCGACCACGTGAGTGGCCGGCTGATTGGACGTCGTGCTCGCCGGGTGCTAACGGACATGTCGGCTCACGTCTTGTGCCCTGTGTCATGGCGAGCAGATCCCCGTCCCGCGCGCGCAGATCTACGCCATCGACGCGTCGCTGTCTCCCGCCGCCATGGCCGTGGACTACACCAACAAGCTCGCAACCGTCTGGGGAGAAGGCCAGGTACACACGCGGCATTCTGCTCTGGTCTGACACGATCGCCGTCAAAGGCTCTAACGACTGTCACGCCCTCGCTTGCCGCCGCAGCTGCCGCGCTTCGACCTCATCCTGCTGGGCATGGGCCCGGACGGCCATACGTGCTCGCTCTTCCCCGGCCACCCGCTGCTCGAGGAAACCAAGCTGTTCGTTGCCTCGATCGAGGACTCGCCCAAGCCGCCCCCGCAGCGCATCACGCTCACGTACCCCGTCGTGAACAACGCGGCCAGCGTAGGTTTCCCCTCCCGTGCTAGCTCTTCGTCGCTCGCCGATGGTCTGATATTGAGCGCGCTCGTTGCTGCCAGGTCGCGTTCATCGCCACCGGCGCCGGCAAGGCGGAGCTCATGCCGCACATGCTCGGCCTTGAGCCGCGCAACCCACCACTCCCGGCCGCCGCCATCCAGCCCACGGACGGCTCGCTGCACTGGTTCATCGATCAGGACGCCGCCGCCAAGCTCTCGGACGAAGCCAAGATGTAGGCGGCCAAGCTTGACGCTCCCTCAGCTGGCCTCGGTTCAATGCAGCAGTTACTTTCTTCATGCTACACCGAGGAACACCCAGCAGGCTTGATGCTCGGTTGATTGGCAAGCAAAAATGCGCATTCGGCGATCTTTGACGTGGCGCAACCTGTAGCTCTCATTGGTCGAAACTAAATTAAATCGCCATGCTGAAAATCACACACATTGACCCCCGACTTTGGTGGGCCACAACCCACAATCAAACCTTCTGACCGACCCGACTGGACGCGCGAACCGCTTGCTGCTGCCATGGCCTCGCCCGCGAGACCGACGCCCGCCGGCGGCGCCGACGACAAGAAGAAGACCGCGCTGGTCGTGGTGGCCTGCGCTGTGGCGGTGGCCGGCCTGGGCCTGTGGGCTCGCAGCCAGCAGCGCAAGAAGCTGCACCAGCAACGCAAGCAGCTCACGGCGCTGCGCTTCGACCTGAGCGTCGCCGAGATCGAGGCCGAGACGGAGCGCATCCTGGCGCGCATGAAGGCGGTGGACGACGCCGTGGCACGCGTGGACGTGGCCGCTGTCACGTTCGCGGGATCGGCGCAGAAGCTGGCGGACCTGGACGCCGAGATGCTGAGCCGTGTGACGAACGTCACGTTCCTGGGGCAGGTGTCGCCGCGCAAGGACATCCGCGACGCGTGCACCAAGGCGGACGAGGCCATCGAGGACTTCTCCGTCCAGCGAGGCATGCGCGCGGACGTGTACAAGGTCATCAACCTCCTCTACAAGGGCAAGGAGTTCCAGGTAAGGCCGCGAGAGTGACCCGGGGCAAGAGA
>JAADXY010000403.1:0-23996 GCA_023338065.1 Phytopythium montanum
GGTGATCAACGTGCACATGCCTCGCGACAAGGTGTCCGGTTCGCACCAGAACTACGGGTTCGTCGAGTTCCGCGCCGAGGAGTGCGCCGAGTACGCGCTCAAGGTGCTCAACATGGTGCAGCTGTTCGGCAAGCCGCTGCGCGTCAAGAAGGCGTCGCACGACAAGAAGAGCCTGGACATCGGCGCCAACCTCTTCCTGGGCAACCTGGACCCAGAGGTGGACGAGAAGCTGCTCTACGACACCTTCTCGGCCTTCGGAGGCATCATCGAGACGCCCAAGGTCATGCGCGACGCCGACACGCGCGCCTCGCGCGGCTTCGGCTTCGTCAGCTTCGACTCGTTCGAGGCCGCCGACCTGGCCATCGAGTGCATGAACGGCCAGTTCCTCTGCAACCGACAGGTCGTCGTGCAGTACGCCTACAAGAAGGACAGCCACAACGAGCGCCACGGGTCCGAGGCCGAGCGCCTGCTCGCGCATACGAACCCCAACAAGCTGCAGCCCAACACGCGCTTCGCCTTCGCCACTTCCGCCGCCGCTCCTCCTCCTGCCATGGCGCCGCCTCCATTGGCCGCGCCGTACGCTGGCGGCGGCGGCGGCTACATGATGCCGCCGATGTCTTCAGGCATGGGCATGGGCTACCCCGTGGGCGGCGCTGCTATCCCGCCGCCTCCGCCGCCCATGGTCAGCCTAATGGGAGGTGTACCGGGTATCCCGACCCCTTCCAGCGCTGGGATCCCGCCTCCACCGCCCCCGATGCGTTAGGCGTCACTTGATCGAAGGAGGTGAGCAACGGAAGGAAGGGAAGAAGGGGTCGTAATATAGCTTCCGCATGCTTGGCGGACAGAAGAAGCTCTTTAATCCTCTCGCAGGAAGCAGTCGGTCGGTCAGCCGGCCTTGTAGATCATGACGGCCTTCTCGTTGAAGTAGAAGAAGACAAAGTTGCGCGTCACGTGCGTCACGAACGAGCCAAAGTTGCGGCCGATGCAGACGACCCAGTGTGGCTCCCAGGCCGCGTCCAGGTGCGCCTTGATGGCCTCGCATACGGCGAGCCCCTGCTTCTCCCACTCGTCCGTGTCGACGCTGCCCAGCTGCGAGGTCACGAGCTTGATGGCGTCCTCCAGCACGTCGTCCTCCATGTCGCACGGCATCCGCACCTTGGCCCCCCACATGTGCTGCCAGCTCGGCGCCTCGCCCATGGCCTCCGGTCGATCTATGTGGGTGAGTCGCTCTCGATCTTGATAGTTCACGGATCGGAGCTCAAGCCTGGGCGAGCGACGCTTGGCCCGATCCGAGACCAGACAAAGCGTCGCGGCGCTTGGATATGTCCGCCAACTGGACCAGGTCACACCTTGATCCGCAGTCGACTGTACCAGCCATGAGCTCGAGCCAATTCCAGCCCATCGAGTTGCTCGGCAACCAGGAAGTGGAGCATGGAGAGGATGAAGGCCACGGCAAGCAGCCAGTGCTGGCAATCGCAGCGTTGGTGCCGTCGACTGGCTCCGTTGTGCCCGCCAAGCGAGGAGGAGCCACACTGACGCAGGTACCAGTCTGTTCGAGGCTTTATCCCTTGTTCAAGCCTCACAACGGCGTCAACCGTGGACAACAGGTCCAAGACGGAGCGGTGTACCTCGTCGGCGGGGCGAACCGCGAGGTCGCGAGCTTTGGAGACGTCCACGCGTTCGACCTCGGTAGGCATCCAGTCGATCCCCTCGCTCTCCGTCTCCACTCCAGTTGGCCTCACACTACCAACCACGACAGCAACGAGCGAGTGGCGGCGGGTCGTCCCCTCTCACGGCAGTTTGCCGCCTCGCAGCGGCCACTCGACCGTCGCGGTCGGCCGCTCCCTGCTCGTCTTCGGAGGCTTCAACGCTCGCGAAGGCGTCGTCTACAACGACATCCACGTGTTCGACACTGGTAAAGACCCGAACGAATCATGGCGTCCATCTTCTCACAACCACGACTCACAGTCTCTTGGTGACTAGACACCCGAGTATGGACGCAGGTGGCGGCAGAAGGCGAGGCTCCAACCCCACGAAACGCCCACGCCGCAGTCGTAATCCCCGGCTTTGGTAGTCACCAACAACCCGCGATGCTCGTCTTTGGCGGGTCATCTCCATACCACGGCGCCTTCGACGACGCGTTCGTCCTCCACCTGGACAAGAGTGACGGCCACAAGTATCGGTGGGAGAAGCCCGGCTGCAATGGCGAGCAGCCCGAGGCTCGGGAGCTGCACTGCGCCGTCCAAGTGTCCGACTCGACCGTCTGCTTCCTCGGTGGACGCAACCAGCACGGCAGGATGTGTACCGACATGGCGTACTTGGACTCGAGCTCCTGGACGTGGCAGGTGGTGCCCATGTGCGGCTGGGCTCGCTGTTCCCATGCGGCTGGACTGGTCGGCGGGGTGCTCACGAGCTTCGGCGGGTTTGACGGAGCCAAAGTATGTGGAGACGCCTGGCACTTCAACGACCAAGTGGACGAGTGGCGGCTTGTGGACGGCAAAGCGGAGCTTCAACCTGTTCCGGGACGCTTTGGCCACTGCGGAGCGACTGTTGTGGTCTCTACTACTGCCACGCTGGATGGCGAGAAGCCGGCGAGTGGAGGCAGCGAGCAGAGCAACAACACGGACGTCGAGGCGGGTCGAGCGCTGCTCGTCTTTGGAGGGATGAACGCTGAGGCCGACCTGAACGACTTGGTACTCATCACACCGCAGTATTGAAGTAGCCAGACACCAAGCGAGCAGTCTACCAGCACCCAGGGGTCACTACCGAGCCGTGGAGGAGTGAGATGGTGGAGTCGGCATCGACCTGCGTGGGTCGGTCCAGCTTGGTGGCATTCTCCTTGCGGGCGTTATTCTACTTTCTCTATTCCCATGAGCTCCTTGAGGACGTCGTACGTCGTCAAGCTGATCCCCGTGGACATCGGGCTCTGCACAGCAATACATGACGAGCACGGTGTCAGTGATATGGTCGATTCCATCATCTCATCATCTCCACGACGCAGCACTTCACGTACCCGCATCCAGTTGACCGAGACGCCCTTGAACAGTCCTCGCCAGCCTTCGCGCGCTATGATGATACGCGCCGTCGTCATGACGCCAGTGTACCGGAGCTCGCCGTGGGAGCCAGTGACGTAGCCGTCCGTCTGGATCCGCCGCCGGATCGTGTCCATCGGATACGTCGCTGTGGATCAATCACATCAAGTAGAAGTCCGGGTCAGACACGGCTAACAACGCAACCAAGTCCACGAGCGCACGGGACGTACTGGTCTGTGCGATGCATGCCGCGAAGTACGAGCAGGCAAACTTGGACATGGGGTTGAGCGACGGCGGCGGCATCTCGGCCGTGTCTTTCGATCTGTCGCGCCGATTGTGCTGGAAGTCCAGCATCTAATGAGCCGAGCACGAGGCGTTAGCATCACCCTCCACACTTAGAGAGTGAGAAGTGAGGGACGTACCACGGCCTTGAAGCGCTCGTTGAGAGAGAAGCCGATGCCCGTGTACGGCAGCGTCCCGAGCAGCGACGGCACCAACCCGCGCGAGAAGGAGCGCGCGCCGTCCACCTTGTACATGGCCACGACCGCCTCGTACACGCTCTTGTACTTGTGCTTGCCGTGCTGCACCATGTACCTCGCGCGCACAATGTCCAGCGGATACGCGACCACGAGCGAGAGCGCGCCGGCCAGCGAGCCAGCGGCTACGAGCTGCACGTTGGAGAGCTTCTGCAGCTCGCGGTCGCCCCGCTTCTCGGCCTGCTGGTAGTTGTACGCGTGGAACTTGCGGCGGAAGTAGTCGAAGCCCGAGTGCTGAAGCCCGGCGTACGGCACGACGCGCAGGATGTTGAGCATGTTCCCGCGGAAGAGCGCGGCGTATCCGTCCTGCAATACGATCTGTCGGCCCAGGCGGAAGGCGTTCCGGAAGCTGAACTTGTGCTTGTCCGTCACCTGGAAGAGGATCTTGACGCGGTCCATTGGCGCCAGCAGTGACTTGGCCACGATCCCCGCCGCGCCGCCAGCGATGAACGACTTGGACACCGTCACGATGGACCCCTTGCGCGTCAAGGTGGCCATCGGGCCGTCCTTCTTCGGCTCGCTGTCCCCTCGCTCACTCGTAGCATTCTCCGGCTCCTGCTCGTCCGCTGCCTCCTCTTCGTCCTCCTCTTCACTATGGACGACGCCAGCAGTCGACGCGAACGACGGGTTGGCCGTGAAGCCGTGCGGCTCATGCGTCGCCTTACCGCTCGGCACGTGGTCGTCCCTGTCGCTGACGCCGGCGCTAACGCGTCTTCCTCCTCCGCCAGCAGCCGCTCGCTGCTGCCTCCGCGTCTGCAGCAGCTCGACGATGCTCTCGGACAGCTGCTCGCTCGACAGCGCGTCGTCCGGCCGCAGCACCAGGAAGACGTCCTCGCCCTCGCTCAGCCCAAAGTCCACGGTCGCGATCTGCGTGGCCCACGTCAAGTACACGTTCTGCACGGACCGCGGGCTGATGGCCCGCCAGCGCAGGACCCACTGGCAGAAGGCCGGGAAGTCCAGCCGGTCGCGTCTGCCGCTAGTCGACATATCCCGCCATAGGAGACGGCGCGTCTCTTCCGGTACAAGGAGCTTGTCCGGGTCTAAGCGCTCGACTTCGCGCTTCAAAGCGCGTAGAGAGATCGTGCCGCGCGCGTCCGGCCGCAGGTCATCGAAGAAGACGCGCATGATCTCCAGCACCTCGGGCGTCAGGCGGAAGTCCGGGTTGTACGCGCGCAGCGACTGCAGCGCCAGCCGCAGCTGCCGCCGCTTCTCGCGCCGTTGCTCGTCATCGGGGGACATTTCCGGAGTCTCCAGCGCGAAGATCCGGGCGAATGAGGCACGAGAAGGACCGCCCGCACGTCAGGAACACGCCGAGGTGCTTGTGGGGCCCTGTAGCGGCGCGTAGACGCCGTGAGAGGGGTTCCCGCCGCCGGCCGCTCTCGGCCTCCTGTCTTGCGCGGCGGTGGGGGAAGGACCCGAAGTGAACGCCGCTCTTTTGCCACCAATGCTAGGAGTGACGGTCAATCCGATACCAAACACGGTTGGCTGAAATGGCGGATTTAGTCCCATGTAATTGGTGGAAATTAGACTGTTGAAGTTGTCGGGTAATAGTGGGTCTGATTGGCTGAATATGGGACTTGCTCTGCACGGTGCTGAACCCCAAAATTAGCTTGCTTCAAGCAACAATTCGCAACTTTAGCTGCCATCGAGCACCGTAAGCTTCTATCTCTGGCCCGCGAAACGACGCGAGGAGCCATTGACGCGCTTCAACCTGAGGTGACCGTGCCGCTGGCCGCTTCACAGCAACACCAGCGAGTTCCGAGGCCTCCCGCGCTGCCCATCTATCGCCTGAAGCCCTGGTACCCCGTGGCCGCTGCTGTGTCGACTACCGTGAGTCTGAGCGCCTACCATAGCGGATAGTGAGTGGTGAAGGTCGATAAAGCGATCGACTGGTCGAGGATGGAGGCGTACATCGCGCGCGGAGGCATCTCGCACGTGCTCTCGCAGGTATGTCCGAGGGCTCGGCCTTGTTATCGGTATGTTCAAGGTACTGACGGACTGTGGATGGCAGGCACGCGCGTCGCTCAAGAACCCGTCCCGACCGTACACGCCGAGGACCAATGGTACCAGTCTAACTCACCTCATCAGACGTCCGAGTGTCTGTCTAACCTCGCCAATCTAGCTCGCCCTCTGTTCAGCGGAGATGACTACCGCCCCGAGTCGCGGCCCAGCTCGTCGTACACGGCGGCGGAGCAGATGGAGATGGAGCGCATGCAGGTTGACGCAAGCCCCTCTCCAGCAGTCGACTCACCGTCTGCGTCGCTGCTCCCTCCTCGGATTCACCGCTTGAAGAAGAGCGAAGACACAGAGTCGAGCAGTGGATCAGCATCGCAGCTTAAGTTGGTCCACGCCCCTCCAGTCCCTTTCGACGCCGACAACCCGCTTGACACTGCCGAGGACGACTACAACAGCGAGGAAGCCGCGCACGAGAAGGGATTCTTCGATCCGGAGGCATCGCTCTCCCTCCCATCCACTGTACGCACGATCTTCAAGTCTCTTCACCTCACTTTAGAAGGTGCTAACCGTCTCCATGCTGCTCTGGTGTCCTGGCAGAACGAGCTGGTGGCGTCCTATCACGAGATCGACGGCTGCTTGACTGCCTTGACGTCGTCCGAGCAGCCTCTCGACTCTCCCGCCTTCTCCTCGGAGATCGACTGCCTATGCCGACTGACCGAGCGCTTCATTGACCTCAGCACGTTCCTCCTGTCTAGGTCGTCTCAACACACAGCCCAAGACGCAGCAGCCAGCAACCCACAGCTCTGCTTGAAACTGTTCCGTCGCATCTGCTCAGCAGTACTCAACCAATGGAACACACTCCCCGCAGTCGTACTCGAGCTCACACCGTCGCTCATCCAGCTGCTCGCAAGTACTCGCAGCGCCAACGACTCGACCGCCTCGAACCAAGTAGTGCAGCTCGGCAAGCTGCTCTTCATGCTGAGCAAGGACAGCGCGAACGACCGCGCCTTCTGCTGCATCCGGTACGTCGAGGCCGCGCTCGACGCCATCTCCAGCACGAGCGTCGCTGCCAGCAGTCGGGAGGCAAGCGAAGACGCAGACATCCTATTGGACCCGTCGCGTGTGCTCTTCCCGCTTCGGACGCTCATCTACATCGCTGGGACGCTCAAGAACCTCTCGAGCGGCGGCGACGAGCGCATGCTCAAGCTGCTGGCGACGCACCGGTGCATCCCGATCCTGAGCGAGACGCTGCGGTGGCGATGCGCCGACGAGGGCCAAGGCGGCGGCGTCGCGGCCAAGGAGATCGCGCAGTTGCTCGTGCAAACGACGGGCATCCTGCGCAACCTGTCGGCGTCCAAGAGCACGTCGAAGCAGTTCCTGGAGGCGCGCATCTCTCCACGACTGTGTGCCGTCGTGCCCGACTTCATGGAGCACCAGGAGCTGATGGTCAACGTCTCGCGCATCCTCAGCAAGCTCACGCTGCATGAGCGGCCGCGCGCGCAGATCAACGAGACGCCAGAGAACATCGGGCATCTCGTCGCGGTCGTCGATCCGAGACGCAACGCGTGGCTCTCGCTCGTTGACCACCCGCCGCAGCAGCAAACAGGCGAGTCGAGAGCCCAGGAGATGCTCTTGGTCCGCGTCTTCTTCGTCCTCGGCAACTTGTGCGCCAGCAACGACCGCAACCGAGACGCAGTCGCGTTCAGATACGGCGGCGTCAGCGTCCTGCTGGCCGCGCTGCAGTGCTACGGACGCAGATATACCGGACGTAGTCGCGAAGGCTTGAGAACCACTGACTCTGATGGTGAAGACGCTACGACAAGCATCTCGGAGTCTCAGACGGTCGAGATCCTCGTCAAGCTCGTGCGTGCGCTAGCCAACATGACCGTCAACGCTGAAGTCGCTGCCGCTCTCAACAGTAAGCAAGCGCTGGCAGTGTTGCCTGAACTGCTGCGGCACTCGCTCGACGCTGGAGACGAAGAGCTCATGCTGAACGCCGTCAGCTTCGTCACGAACCTGTCTTTCTTCCACTGCGGCCAGTCTCCACGGCGGCGCCAAGCCAAGGAAGGCGCTGTCGATGCTGCAGGAGAAGCAGATGGCGGATTTGTGGCGCAGTACAGGCTCGAGATCGCCGCTGTCCTGGCTCGCATCTTGCTAGACCCGAACGAAGAGGCCGTGCTGGAGGCGGCGCGTACCTTTGGCAACCTGTCTCGCCACGCTGACGTGCTCTCCTGGATGCGCCAGCGCAAGGTGCTCGACTGCTTCGTGCTGCTGCTCGACCACCGCAGCCGGGAGATCGTCTTCGCCGTGTGTGGCGTGCTCATGAACGCCGCGCTCGATCCGGACGCCCGCCACGCGCTGATGAACGTCCCAGCTACTTCCGAAGACGTCGAGGCTGTCCGTCGAAGTGGCAGCGCCGGCGTCTGTGGCTTACTGACGGCCATCCTGGTCGACTGCGCGGCTGCTGAGGACGTCGAGATGGCTCTCATGGCCGGCAAGACGCTGTTCAACCTGCTGCTGCGCAGTGATAGTGAGGAGGCCGCGCGTTTGCCGGTCGTCCCGGTGGCGACGCTGCGCCGGGTAGTCGAGTCGGTGATGGAGACGCTCGAGCACCCGGTGTCGAGCTTTCGGAGCAAGTCAGGTAGGCAGCACGGCGACAATGAAGGCGGTCAAGGAGACGACAGCGACGGCTGTGAGCCAGGGACGGAAGCGGATCGCAAGGAGCTGTCGGCGCTGCTGCCTCAGCTCCTGCGGAGCATCAACTGCCTACAGTAGAGACACGATCGGGTTCGTCTCGCCACCACATGAAAGAATGAACTATGAACACCAAGTCAGATCCAAGAATCCGTCTCTTGATCTCACGCAGGCAGCCAACAAGGCGTCGAACCACTGCCGCCGTAGCCGGGCTTCACTACCACCTCCTACACGCGCGTGTCGCCTGAGAGCAGCGGCACGGCCTCCTTCCGGAGCGTCGAAGCGGCGTCTTCGGGATGGTACTTGGCCTCCCAGATGGCGACGACAACCGCTGCGAGCGTCGCGGCCAGCACGAGGCCGATCGAGTTGCCCAGCACGCAGTCCGGCGCCATGTAGCCCGAGACGGACTTGCCGTCCAGCAGGCCGGTCACGTTGCAGCTGCCGTTGAACGACAGCTTCTCCAGCACGCCAGTTGCTGAGCATAGTCACCGCCAGTCAGTTCGAGGAGAGGAGAGCTGTCTAGGGAGGTGGTGGCTGCGTACCGGCAGTGGCGAAGGCCAGTGCGAGGATCGACAGCCCAGCACCAATGTGGTAGGGCAGGACGGCGGCGCGCACGAGCGGCTGCGCACCGGGGAAGAGGAACAGGAGGAAGCTGCCGAGGTACTGCCATCAACAGAGGAGGCGAGGCACCAGGTCGTTAGCTAGCAGCATGGAGCACGGATAGTGGGGAGAATGGCAGCGTACGAGGGCGGCGAAGGAAGCAACGACGAGCAAGCCGAGCCAGCTGTGCAGGCTGTAGAGGTTGGTGATGTGGTGCTCGTTGTGGAAGCGGAAGACGGCCACGAGACCTACAACGACGCTCACAAACCCCACGCCATGCAGCGCCGCGTGGATGCGCTGCCACGAACGAGGTGGTAAGCGATACAGTCGCTTGCTATGGAGGAGAACTGACCGTAGTTCACCTTGTTGGTGGCGTGGGCGAACGGCAGCGAGAGGTAAGCGAGCGCGGCTTGCGTCGAGCAGAAGAGCAGTCCGAGCGTCATGAGCGGCGGGTGCCAGTTGAACACGTGCGCGTCGCCCTTAGCCCACGACCAGCCGGCCGTGTGTGTGGCCACCACGGTGCCGTCTGCCCCGTGTGAGTAGACCGTGAGCGCCGCCCCCATCCAGTAGGAAACGAGCACCAGCAGAAGCGCCGGCAGCACCTGCTCATCGGTCCGTCGGGCCATTAGACTCGCGCTCTGGCGGTTGCGGACGATATAAGCGGACGTACGTGGGCCAGCGAGCGAGCGACTGTCGCCATGATGGTAGCTACTGCGGCGTGGAGTTCTTGTCGCGGTGTGAGAAGCTGGCGGATCGGCAAGTGACCGCAACCGGCAGGAGACCGACCGACTGAGAGTGACCTTGTTGAAGCGGCGTTCGGTGACGTTCGGCGACGCTTTATAGCCAATCCGAGCGCCGCGTGAGCGAAATGGAGGCCGGTGATTGGTCGGCTGGATACCTGCGCCGGTGATGTGTGTATGGAGGACCACCAGAACGCCATGGGTCCATGGATGAGCGAGGAAGACCGGGTGCCTTGCGTCATGTGTGGATCAAAGGAGGTTCAAGGTCATCGCGGCTCGGACGCGGTCCGGCGCGGGTTATTACGGCGTCGGCGCGGGCTGTGGGGCTCCGTCGAGGCGTCAAGACGGCGCCTACCAGCGACGCACGCGGCTCTGGGCGGGCATGTTCCACTGGTACGGGCGGCCCGGAGCGGCAGGGAGGCCCTTGTCCTCGGCCTCCTGCACGATCTCGTCCTGGTGGGCCTCCCACTCGAAGCGCACCGCGTGCGTCGACAGCTGCTGCATGATGAGCTTGTCGCGCGCCTCTGCGGGTCACAGAAGATAGAGTATAGAGCAGGGCGAGTGAGTCCTTGTCGGTGGAGTTGAGGCTTCACATTTGCCCTGCATCGTACCGTGGGTCGTCGACATGGCCGAGCGCGTGCCCGTCGGGTCGTACGCGAGCACCGCGGGGCTCTACAAGGCGGCAAGGCACAGAGTCGGGGTTAATACGGAGGGGAGGACACTGAGGAGTAGAAGACCGATGGACGGACCTTGTTGCCGGGGGAGCCGCGCGGGAGGTCGGCCGGGAGCTCGGCGCGCTTCTCCTGCGGGATGGACGGGTGCACGCCGACGGCGAGCGGGAAGGGGAAGCGGCGCACGTCGCGCGTGTAGTACTGCGTGTTGTAGACGCGCTCCTTGCCGTCGCTCGACGGCACGTGCACGCCCTCGGCCTGCTTGTCCGGCGACGGGTAGCGGAAGCCCTGGTCCAGGTACGGCGACTGGTGCACCTGCGTCGTGCCCGTCTGCTCCGTGAACACGAGCACCTTGCGCAGCTGTCATTACGAACAACAAGGACGGCGGTTAGTCTCCGAATCGGTCTCCTTCCTCGGCGCGTACCGCCTGCTATAGACGCAGGGCGGAGGCCGTGCCTTGGCGCGCAGCTCGGCCGGCAGCAGGCTCTGGTACTCGAACTTCTTGAAGGGCTTCCACACGTTGTTGCCGCTCATGGTCGTCGTCGCGCGCTGCCTGCTGCTTCGCTTCGCTTCCTTCCGCTTTGGCTGGGGGTGAACGAGCCAGCAGCTCACCGCCAGAACCGCACGAAATATAACCATTAAATACGCGTCACTCGGTATATTACGCGACAATTTGCCACATGTATCGTTTTCTACCAATCACAGCGTGTAGTAAATACATTCAGCGAATCACAGCGCGATCGTCAACCTATTCGCGGTCTTCCTACTCAAAAAAGTATCCAGCAGATGCGTGATGTGCTTCGCATTCCGAAAGCAAATCGCGAGGGAAGCGGTCGGCGGCGACAGGAGACGCTCGACGGGCGCGGCGCTCACGGCCAGCGCGCCATGTCGGAGCGGCAGTACGCCGAGGCGTTCGCGGCGGCCGAGAGCGCGCAGGCGGCGGCGCAGGAGCGGCGGCTTGTGGAGGCAGCGCGCGACTTCCAGCGCGCCATCCACATCCTTCGTCGCCTCGCGGTGGTCGAGTCGGCGGCCAAGCGCGCGCTGCTGGCTCCCACGATCCGCGAGCTACAGGCACGCGTGGTGGGTATCGAGGCGCAACACGACTATGCGCTGTCAAGGGCCATGGATGAGCATGCGCTGGCTAAGCGCGAGGAGGAGGCACTCGGCGCCAGTCGCGGCGCCATCGACCGGTACATCACGGCCGGCGACTGGTACCTCAAGGCACTCGAGGCGCTGCCGCCGGAGGACGCGGCCACACGCGCCGCCGTCACGGAGCAGCTCGAATATGTCATTGACCACACGTCGGCGCTCAAGCAGCAGCTGGCGGCGGCCGACGGGGACGTGGAAGCTGTAACCGAGCGCTTGGCCGCCACGACCGTCGACAATGCGACAGGGGGCGGGGTAAGCACGCTACACTGGCCCGAGGCCCCAAGCTCCGCGACCGTCACGCCAGCGGAGAAGGCGACGACTGTAGTCCCTGCGTACGCCGCGGCGTCAACCGGTACGGTAGCCCCTGCCGTGTCCGCTCCGGTACTCAATACTGGAGCCAAGTCGTCACCCGGTGGAGAGGCGTACTCCCCTCAAGAGCTGGACGTGCTGCGGCGGTCGTCCATGATCAACGACCACCTGTTCCTCCCCTGGGTCGACTTCATCGACTCGCACGAGCAGTTCGTGCTCGCCGAGCCGTTCAGTGACCCGGACGGACCCGTCCCTCTGTCCAAGAAGCAGGTCGACCGCGGCGCTCGATGGCTTCGCCCAAGCGAGTATGCGCGCGTGTGTGGCGAGTCGCCGGTCATGATCTCCACCATCTGTCCGCAAGGCGTCAAGCAGGACATCGTGACCGACTGCTCGTTCGTGGCGTCGCTGTGCATCGCGGCGGCGTACGAGCAGCGGTTCCTCAAGCGTTTGATCACCAACATCGTCTTTCCGGTGGACCCGGAGTCGCAGCAGCCAGTGTACAACCCGTTCGGCAAGTATGTGGTGCGTCTGTGGGCCAACGGCGTACCCCGCAAGGTCGTGATCGACGATACGTTGCCCTTCGCCGCGGCCACGAACCAGCTCCTGTGCTCGTGCACGACGCGCAAGAACGAGCTGTGGGTCAGCCTCATCGAGAAGGCCTACCTGAAGCTCAACGGCGGCTACGACTTCCCCGGAGGCAACTCGGGCATCGACCTGTTCGCACTAACCGGTTGGATCCCGGAGCGTATTGACGTCAGTGAGCTCACGGGCAACGCTGACAAGGAGGAGCGGCTATGGGACCAGATGAAGAGCGCTTTCCACTACGGAGACTGCATCATCACCATGACGGCCGGCGACATCCCGAGGGACGAGGCCAAGACCATCGGACTCGTGCCCATGCACGTCTACGCCATACTGAACGTGTACGAGACAACGGACATCCACGTGGACGAGGCCGGCGAGAAGAAGCGGCTGAGACTGCTGCAGGTCAAAAACCCGTGGCGCAAGAAGAGCTGGAGAGGACCGTTCTCCAAGCACGACACGGCGCGGTGGCAGTCGCCTCTGGGCGAGGAACTGCGCGGATACCTCCGCCAGTTCTACGGCTATAACGAGGTCGCTGCTGACAACGCACAGGAAGACGACGGGATGTTCTGGATCGACTTTGACTCGGTCAAGAAGTACTTCGAGAGCCTGTACTTGAACTGGAACCCGGAGCTGTTCCAGCACAAGGGCGTGTGGCACGAGCACTGGCCCGTGAGCCTCGGGCCGACCAACGACTCCATCACGCTGGGCTTCAACCCGCAGTACTCGCTGACGTTCCCGCGCTCGCCGGCCGCGGAACCGCTCGGTAGCGAGGCCGAGAGTCGCTCTGGAACCGTCTGGGTCCTGCTCTCCCGCCACGTCCGCACCATCGAACGCGACACGGACTACTCGACACAGCAGTTCCTCACGCTGCATGTGTATCGAGGCGAGAAGGGCAAGCGCGTGTTCTACAACCACCGCGCGATCTCGAGGGGAACCTACAGCAACAACCCGCACACGCTCGTGAGTCTGGACCTGGACTTCTCACGCGACCCCGAGCCATCCTTTGTGAGTTGTCACCGTACTCCTATGTTCCCTGCTGTAGTACTGACTGTCTGAGCTCTTGCCGTCCGACAGACGCTCATCGCCTCGCAGTATGAGAAGTTCGCGTCCGTCGACTACACGCTCTCGGTATTCTCGACGCGTCCGTTCGAGTGCGCGCCGATCCCGCAGCTGCCGACGACCGCACCCGCCGCTATTGTACTGCATGACGAGTGGAACGCGACGACGGCAGGGGGTCGGCCGTTCTACGCGACGTTCATGAACAACCCGCAGTTCCACGTCTCCCTGGATCCGTCCGCGGCGTCCCGGTCGCTGTACGTCTTCCTCGAGACGGAGCACCTCTCATCCAAGGATGCAGCGACATCGAGCTTGCCGGTGAACCTGCGCGCTGTTCTCCACACCCGTGAGCGCGTCTGCGGACTGCCGAATCTGTGCACTCGGCAAGAATACGACAAGGTGCGCGTGCTGAGCTCGGGCGAGTACCGGCGTGCGTTCTGCTTCATCTCGGTGCCTCCGGAGCTGCTGACTTCGGACCTGCGCGACCTAGTGCTCATCCCGTCGGCGTTCGAAAGCGCGTCGACTGGCAGGTTCTCGCTGCGCATCGTGAGCGACCCGCCGTCCGCTGTCGTGTCGTACCGGTCGATCCCGCAGGAAGGCTTTGGGATGCAGCGGACGAGCATCCGCGGCCAGTGGGACGCGCAGACGGGGTCGGCGGCCGGCTGCTCCAACTACGGATGCTACACGTTCAACCCCAAGTACGTCGTGCGCGTCCCGCACGAGTGTTTGCTGTTCGTCCGCCTGCTGCTGGACGATGAGGACGCCGGCGGACAAGACGACAGCCAGTCGCAGCCGTCCATCAACGTGTCCGTGTTCGAGAGCACCTCGGCCGGCGACCTGCGCGTGTCCACGAGTCCAGCCAACGCGGTCGCCGGCGCCACATCCGACCGCGGGTTGTACGTCGCCGGCTCACCTTGTGGCGTCGTGGCGCGTCCATCGCGGCCGCTCTCCGCTGGTTGGTACATAATCATCCCGTCCACGTTCGAGCCGCGCGCTGGCGCCTTCGAGCTGCGTGTGTTCGCGTCCAGGCCAGTCACTGTCCAGCCACTCCGATGATACTACCTGGAAGTCAGACAGCATGCTGAAGCCAAGTGAGGGCTGCAGTGGGCCGGGCGGTCAGCGAGTCGTGAGTCATTGGTATCCATTCGTGGACAGTCGATAGCCATTGGTTGAGATGGCTACATTGAAGTGCGTGATCGTACTGTGAGCACTGTTAAAAATGATTCGTTCCGCTCTTATATCAAATTAAAGAACCGCGCTTCTTCTCAACCCGAAAAATGGACGCGAATACATTTCCCAAGTGACGCCCAACCCGCCTCTCCATACTAAAAGCAGCACTTGCAGCGCGTCCAACCCTCCAAGAACGCTGCCACCATGACGCCCCTGCCGCCGCCCGCGCCGCTGCTGTCCGTGCCCGAGATCCCCGTGCTGGCGGCGCCCGAGGCGGTGGCCAAGACGGCGCGCTCCGTGACGCTGCGCCTGCGCGTGGACCACCTGGCCAACCCGGACAAGCGCTTCTCCTTCCAGCTGGTAAGTACCCCGACTTCCGTCTCCTCCCTGCCTTTGCCTTCTCCTGCTCATGCGCTCACAACATGGCGCCGACTGCAGAGCCACAGCGAGCACGGGTACGTGTATTACTCGTGGACCGAGTCGGACCTGTTCCCGGGCAAGTCGTGTCCGATCAAGGGCCTTCAACCCGCCACGGTACGTCCCGAACCTGCTGCTTCTCCCGCCTACAAGTAGCCGCGAAGGGTCTAAATAGCAGGTTGCGGGACAGAACTACGTCTTCCGCGTGCGCGTGGTGGACGCCGCGGCCAAGCGCTGCGGCGAGTGGTCGCCACTCTCACCCTACGTCCGCACCTTCACGGTACAATCGCTTGACTGCTGCTCTCTCCATAGTATGGAGTCCATACCAACGCGCTGATGTGTTGGATCCGAGCAGGAGGAGGAGGACGCCAAGCGCGCGGGCACCATCTTCGAGCATGTACGAGTCCATATCCTGGCTGTTTCAAGGTTAAAGACTGGTAGTTAACGCTCTGGGTGTGGATGTACAACAGACGCTCAAGCTCGAGCGGCAGCGGAAGGACCAGCTGCAGTCGCAGATCTCTCGCCTCACCGTCATGTACGGGACCTAAAGCTTAGCTGCCTGGTTGTGGTTCTCAGGGACTCACTATGTGCTCCGATAGGCTGGACGCGCGCGGCAAGGATGAGAGCGAGCGGCAGAGCAAGGCCAAGGCGCAGGAGGACATGCTGGCGAGCCGGCGCTTCATGGACACGACCATCCAGAAGCTGCAGCGCGAGCTGCACGCGCAGTCGTCGTCGCTACAGACGCTCAAGAGCCAGCGCGCGGCCGACGAGGAGGTCATCACGCAGCTGCTCAACGAGCAGGAGACGCTGCGCTCGGCGCAGGCACAGCAGGCGGACAGCGCGCAGCACGAGCTTGAGCTGCAGCAGCTGCGCGCGCAGCTCGAGAAGAACGAGCTGGCGCTGCACAAGCACCAGGAGCAGGTGAATGCGAGCCACGAGCAGATCGCGGCGTACGAGGCGTCGCTGGAGGCCACGCGCCAGGAGATCGGCCGCAAGGAGAGCGAGGTGGAGAAGCTCATGGCCGACTGCGACCGCATGATGCAAGAGCAGGCGGACGCCGCCGCCATCGAGCAGCTCAAGATGCAGGACGCGATCGAGGAGGCCAAGACGTCGCTGGAGCAGCAGGTGCTGAACAACGAGTTCCTCAACTCGGAGCTCGTGCGTCTGCGCGAGGAGAACCACCACCTGAAGAACCAGATCAACGAGATGGACTCGGACGTCGTGCCCAAGCTTGTGCGCCTCGAGGAAGAAAACCAGCAGCTGCGCGCACAGCTCGCCACCAGAGGAGGACGCTGAGCGATCGATCGTCTGCCCTTAGCAGCCGACGGCGCTGGCGACGGAGTGAAGCGGCATCGACGGCGGTCAGCGCGTGTCCGGCTTCACGCCAGCCCTGGATAAGTATATATTGCTCTCACTCGGCTGTAGCTCCCCTTGCGGTGGCTGGTTCTATCGGATCATGAGCACTCAGAAACCCGTGTCTTCGTCATCGTCGTCGAAGCCGCCGAGAGCGAACGCGTTCGTTGTGCCCAGAGGCGGCAGACGCGACGGCGGAGAGCTGGACGACAGCGCCGGCGACGGGTCGAACATGTTCCTGGGCGGCACGACGCGCTTGTGCTTCCTGCATCCAGCCGGCTTGTCCTGCAGCTCGCTCTCCTCTTCCTCGTCGTCGTCGTCGTCTTCTCCGCGTCCGCCGTAGCTGTAGTCGCCGTCGAGAGACGAGCTGACCGACATATACGACGACGGCCGACTGCTCATGAAGCTCGAGGGTTTGAGCGACGACGCGGGGGCACTGCCAGCCATACTCACGTCTTCTTCCTCCTCCTCCTCCTCTTCTTCTTCTTCGTCCTCCTCGTCGCTCTTGTCTTCTTCCTCCTCGTCGCCACTCTCATTCTCATACAGCGATCGGATGATGCCCTTGACGGCGTTCAGTGTCTCGACGTTCTCGCCCGACGTCGGGTCCGCGTGCTTCCAGTACAAGTACAGCGGGCCGATGAACCGGAACGACCGGCGCAGCAAGTACGGGTCGAACGGGAAGAAGGTCTCGAGCGGCTGCCGCTGGCCGAGTCCAGCCCCTGATGCCGGCCAGCTGGAAGCTGACGGCGTCGCCGAGCGCTCCATGGACTTACCGCGGCCAGCTCGAGCCGATGCCGGTGTAGTAGCCGACGACGCGCTCATGGCCTGGTCCACACGGTCGATGCAGTCCTCCGAGACGAGGTCGAGCGTCTCGACGAAGTTGAGGAACTCGGCCGAGACGGTCGGCTGGCAGAAGGCGAGCGGGCAGTAGTAGCCCAGCGCCGAGGACGACGACGTGATGAGCAGGCGCTCCCACCCGAGACTGCGCAGGAAATCGTAGCCGCTCTCGCTCTGCGCGATCTCGAGTCCGCGGAAGCACAGCAGGTAGCACACGGTCTGCAGCGTCGACACGTAGATGCTCTCGTGGAAGTACGCGGGCTTGTTACCCTCCTTCTCGAGCGCCGCCTCCTGTGTCGCGAGATCCAGCGGGTTGACGCCGTCACCGTCGCCTCCTGCGCTGTTGTTGGAAGCCGCGAGGGCGTCGTAGACGTCCATTTGGTCGTGCAGCCACTTGAGCAAGTGGTACAGCGCCTTCTGCAGGTACGCGACCGAGATGTACTTGGCTCGCGCGAGGAAACTGGCGAGGTAGGCACCGCAGCTCTGGCGCATCACTGGCGGCGTCTGCGGGTCGAGCGACGACGCGAGCAGCTGCGAGATGAAGACGTCCTGGAACTGCGGGTCCATCTTGCACACGTAGAAGAGCAGGAACTGCGGGTACTTGGACCGGTGCGTATTCAGGATCGAGTGCTCGAACACCTTGAGCAGGTACTTGAAGATGAGCGCTGCGCGGTGCACGTCCGTCGCGTCTTCGTCGTCCTTGACCTCGGCTTTGGGCTTGTCCTTGGTGGTCGTCGTCTCAATATGTTCGAACATGATGACCATCATCTGGTCGAGCTTGTCGGCCATCTCGTCCACCTTGTCGCCAGTCGTGTCGGGCAGCAGGTCGTCGTCCAGGAAGTCGTCCATAGTGAACACGTCCTCCTCGCTCTCGTCGAGCTTGATCTCGACGTCGATCGCCACTAACTGGTCCACCACGAGCGCGAAAATGCGCTCGCGCAGCCCCGGCGCGTACGTCGACAGGCGCAGCACGCTGCGCAGGTAGGCCACCTGATAGATCGCGTCCAGGCGCTTGTGTGGGAAGTTGTCGCACACCATGGGGAAGAGCACGTTGGCGGCCGTGGGGGCCAGCGCCAGCACGCGCTGCAGCGTCTCGTGCGCGCGCTCGAAGCGCTGCTGGATGCGCTGCTCCACGTCAATGACCGGTGCTGACGAGGTCTCCATCTTGGGCTTTGTCTCGCCGCCAAAGGACGCGCCGATCGTGATCGCTGGAGCTGCCGCGGCTGCTTCGACTTGAGCCAAAGCGGCCTGAAGCGCCGGTGGAAGCTGCGGCGGCTGGGGACGGCACAGGTTGCGCACGAGCATCTGTAGCGTGGGCACCACGTACACAGAGCTGGAGGACACGAGGTGCACGAGGAAGGCCGTGTAGTCGTCCGTCTCGGCCGCGTCGCCCAGCAAATCCGACTTGAAGAGCGCGTCCAGCAGCGCGCGGAACGCGTGAGGCTCGCGGCTCACGGCCGACACGCAGCGCGGCAGCGCCTGGAAGATACGCCGCCGCACGCGCGCGTCACCTCCATTGGCCGCCAGCTGTCGCAGCAGGAAGTTGTACTGCTTGGCGTTGCCCTGATCGGTGGCAGGCAAGCGACGACAAGCGAGGTCAGACCGACCGACATGTGGCGCTAGTGGCGGATCCACTGAGCGTCAGACGGCCACAAACGCACCTTGAGCAGCAGGTCCAGCGCGTTCTCGATGAACTGCTGCATGCTGGCCAGCTCCGGCGCCTCCGTCGCTGCGCTCGCAGCCATCGCGTCCGTCCAGTTTTCCGCCTCCTGGTGATCGTAGCAATGGCGCTGCCAATGCGCTAATGAGTGGAAAAGCGAGTTTCAGCGCGCTGATTGGGCAAAAGTCGGTGATGGTCGGTTTCAAGCCAATCAGCGTGTGAGTGAAGGTCTTTATTGACCAATCGCGGCTGGCAAGCTTCAACAACAAGCCGATGGAGGCGCGTGAATGAATGACAATGGCATGATGACCAGATCTATTCGCTGTGTGGCGCTTACTTGCCGAGCTGCGCGGGCGTGGGCGAGTGCCAGACGCCAAGCGGGTGCTCGGACGGGCCGGCAGGGGGCAGCACCTTGGGTGGGCCCACGGCGCGCAGTACGTTGCGTACGACGCTTGGGTCCAGCGCGTACTTGGCCGCCAGCACCTCGGGCGTCCACTCGAGCGGCTCCTCGTAGTGCAGGCGAAGCAGCGTGCGCAGCTGCGCGTTCGTGATACGGCCTGGCATCTCGTCTTCCACTACGACGCCCCCTGTAGACACAGCGGCTGTTCGGTCCGTTGGCATGGCTGTAGGCGTCGAGGACCGCGGCCGGTGGCTGCTCGCCGTGCTCTCGAACTCCTTGGTCATCTCCTGCTCGCCACACGCGCGTTAGCCAACGCCACAGCGCAACTCCCATGGCAGGAGGACAACTTACGGCGAGGTACTCGACACGACCAAATTCCTCGAAGCGCTCGGCGCGGTGCAGCACGTCCTCGCTCATCTCGACCAGATCGGACTGCAGATTGGACCTGGACCCGGCAACCTGCACGCCCGACGCCCCGCCCGCAGCGCTTGCCGGGCGACGAGCCATGGCCACCAGGTCCTCCAGCGTCAGGTTGGTGCGGATCACAAGCGGCGCGGCTTGGG
Organism: Phytopythium montanum; assembly: GCA_023338065.1. NCBI lineage: Eukaryota > Oomycota > Peronosporomycetes > Pythiales > Pythiaceae > Phytopythium > Phytopythium montanum. The sequence goes on from JAADXY010000403.1 coordinate 19,729, forward strand.
CCGCCGGCCTGCGCGCCGCGGCGGCCGTCGTCTTGCTCGCGGCGGCACCCATGCTGTTGGTCTGCGGACTGGAAAATGGGGAACGCACTCGTGTTCGGTGGTCCACGCGCGCTATTTTGACCAATACAGGGCGAGTCAAGCAAAACTTGCGCATTTGATTGGCTGAAATGACTGCCGTAGTCACCCTCCAACCCAACCACATCACTGTGCACATGAACTGTTCAATCTGCGCTTCCCGCCCGCCCGCCTCTCCGGCCGGTCACGAGAGTCCTCGGCACGCAGCTCTGCTCTGTTCTGTTCTGCTATGCTGTGCTCTGTTCTGCTTCGCTACAACTGCTGACGTCGCGCCGCTTGATGAGCAGGAACTCAAGCCAATCGCAGGCTCGACGCCTAGGTGCAGGTCTCGAACGCCAAGGTGATAGAGCTTTTTCAGCCGATCGTCACAGTAGGTCGCCACCTTGCAACTACGCCGACTTGGACATGGTGACAGCGCCAATCGTCTTCTTCTTCTCCGCCCTCGGTGAACTTGGCGGGTGTCGACTCCGCCGACGGTTTGCAGCGCGAGTGGGCAGCTGCCAATGTGCTGGACCGCTCAGTCTCGGTCCGCGTGGCCAGCCTTACGGGTTGATGAACGGGTTGCGCGTGAAGAAGGGCTGCGCGCGGGCCGACAGCTCCTCGAAGCCGGCATCGTCCGTCTCCTGCGACCCGAACGGGGTCATCCCCGAGAACCCGGGCGGTGGACGCGAGGAGGACGAGCGAGGAGCGTTGGGCGACTGCGACGACGCCCCGAAGCCGCCCATGCCGCCGGTTGGCAGCCGCGAGGGCGGCGGGGCGAGGATCGAGCTCAGACTCGACTCCTCTCGCTGGTACTGCGCCGACGCGCGCTCGACAGCGGCCAGGTCGTCCATGAAGAAGGTCCCGGGGCCTTGGTCCAGTTGGAACGGCCTAGTCGACGACAGCAGACTGGGGCCAGTGCCCATGGCCGTCGCGGCCGCGGAGCTGCTGCTGCCAGCGTCACTGCTGCCGCTGCCCCATCCTGAAAACAGTCCCTGGCCGGAGAAGCCGCTGAAGTCGCCGAACGAGTGGAAGCTCGGGTACCCAAGACTCGAGCCGATCGGAGCCGCGCCAGTGGAGCCGAAGCGTCCGCCGATGCTTCCGCGGCCGTCGCCGTTCTCAGACACCGGGGGACTCGGCGACCGGAGGCTGAACGGCTCTCCGCCCGCCAACGAGTCGAGCGCTGGCAGCTGCGCGCTCTTGTCACCTGTACCGATCGCTCCAGTGTGCGCCATGGCAGTCAGGGCAGGAGACGGCTGGAACACAATGACCTCGTCGTCGAAGTCGTCGTCGTCGTCCGCGTCGGCGGGCTGAGGTCGGCGGGTCGTGTCCTCGCCGCGTTGGGTCAGTCCAAAGAGCCCGAGAGGGAACGACGAGGCCCCGGTATCGAAGCTCTGAACAGACGACTCGGAGAAGCCGGGGAGGGCCGTCAGCGTCGGCATAACAGGTCGGGAGAGCACAAAGTCTCCGCTACCAGCGACAAAAAGCAGAGGCTCGCCAGCTCGTCCCTCGCCGCACAGCAGCTTGGCAAAGTGGTACAGGTTCCACGCCCGGATCTTGACGGCTTCAGTCTCTGGCAGAGCAGGGTGCGACGCAGAGCCACTGCTGATCCACTTGGACGCTCCATCCAGCAGCGACGCGAGTGGCGAGAACCCTTGTAGCTCGATGTTCTCCTTCAGAAGCAATTGCTGTTCGCGAAGGAGGTCCAGCTGCTGGTTCGAGTCCGTCATACCGCTGACAAGAGGACTGTAGAACTGCTGGACTGTCGGCTGGTTCAGGAACCCGGCCAGCGACTCCAAGAACTTGACGACCACAGCGCCAATGGAGGCGGTTGGCTCGCCCATCTCCGTATCAGCAGTGCCGTTGGCCTTTTCCTTGTGGCCGGCCGTCGCGATCACGTCCAGGTACTGCGTGTTATAGCGCAGGAAGTCGCAGAACACCGAAACCGGTCCAAGCAGCCGCATGCCTGGAGCAAGCTTCTCTGGCGAGAGGCTGCCCATCCGCTGGCGCTGCTGCTGTCTTGCGGTCGTGTCCGCCACCAAGAACTCCAGCACGCCCGTCACGGTGAGCACCGACAAGCGCAGCGCGTCATCGAGCGCCGGGCTCCTCGCGGACAGCGACCGGATGGCGCAGAAGATGTTGGTCACGACCACCTTGAGCAGCAAGGCGTCTCCGATCACTCCAGCGCGCAGCAGCACCGCCAGGTCCTTGGACAGGAGCAGCTCCATGTCTTGCGGGTACACCAACACTCCCGCTCGCGACGATGCCCCCGCGCCGAACCCGTTCACGGATCCGTTGGTGCTTGCTGTACTCGATCCGTTACCACGAGTCGCAAGAGAGAACAAGATGCCGTGCATCCTCGTCAGCCGGTGCAGGAAGCTCTTGAGGGACGACGACTTGTCCTTCGACGGCGACGAGGCCGACAGCGAGGCGGAAGCAGCCGACGGAGCGGCGAGCGGACGCTGCCGACTGCGCTCGAACAGCAGCGCGAGGTTCTCTTCAGCCGTGGCGAACGGCTGCGCGACCAGCAGACTGCGGCAGTAGCGGTAGACGGCGACGGTCTCGGCCTCGACGTAGGTGGCGAGCACGGCGAGCTGGTTGTGCGGGTTGCCGTTCTCCGGGATGACGGCGAGCGCCTTGTGGTAGAAGCTCTCGGCCGCCGAGAAGTTCTTCCTGGCCTTCTGGCTGTGCAGCTCGCGGTACCGCGCGAGGTCGCCCAGGAAGACGAAGCAGCGGTACAGACTGTGCCGGCAGCGCGACACGTTGGCCGCCAGCGCGTCCGTCGCGCCAGTCGACAGGCGGCTCGTGCGATTCGCCTGCAGCCACTGGGAGAAACAGTCGCGCAGATGCTCGTAGAAGGCGGACGAGAGTGTCAGGAACTGCTGGAACTCGGCAGAGACGCGCGCAAAGTGCTCGCGGACGTTGCGGTCTGCCGCCGGCGCCGACGCGTACTGAGGGAGGCGGGAAGAGAGCGAGGCGTGTCAGCTTAGCTATTGTGGAATACAATCGGTGTCTATAGAGTGTTGCGAACCTTGCGGATGCGGCGGCGAAAGTCCTCGATGCGCTTGTAGAAGCAGGGCTTCCAGAGCACCTGCTCAATCTCCTTGGAGGCTGCAAACACCGGGTCCACCTCTGCGATCGTCTTGGCCTTGTCCACGAGCCTGTTGTAGCCAACGAATAGCAGTTAGCGCAGGTCCAGTGACATTCAGAGGGCAAGGAGCAACATACTGGCCGCGCAATGCGTTGGCGTCCTGCGCGTTCAGCGGATTGGCACGCAGCAGCTCGCGCAGTTGCCTGTCCAGCTCGGCCATGTCGCTGCCGGCATTCGAGACGTAGAACAGCACAAGAGCGTTAGTCGAGGGTCCACAGCGTGTCGGAAAGCGCAGGCGGAGCGAAGGAGACGCACGCGAAGAGCCGGCGCGGATCCATTGCGCCGGGGGAACTCTCGGGCTCGAGACAAGCAGATCAGCTGCGCATCAGGCGGGAGGCCAGCGGCGCCGCCTCGGGAAAGGGAAGGGCCGACCGAACGGGGGGGCAGAGGGGCAGGCGGAGAGCAGGGAGGCAGGCGGAGAAGGCGCGCTTGGGACTGATGCAGGAGGCGCTTGAGCCACTCGAGTCGACGCGGGAAGCTCAGCAGAGAAGGCGCGAAGATGTACTGTGGATGATATCTAAAGTGCGAAAATATTCTACTGTCGAGTACTTCTTTGACGCGACACAGTTTCATTTGAACGATATGTTTCAATTTTTTGCCAGAAATCAATCGAAAAAGTAACAAAACTCGTGTATTCGAAAGAATGACCGCCATTATGACTACACCGTTCACGCTATTTAGTCGGACCATCACTAATTGTGGTGTATGGGTCGGAGGTAGATCTACCCTGTTTTGATAAGCATGTCGCGTGAAAAGTTTATGTCAACACTAAAAAGTACATCACGCGAATCCCTCCGTTTCAGATTACTTGGCGGGGTTCTAAAAACCGTGTTTTGCTAAATTGTTTCTGTGAGAACACCCAGCAATACATACATGGAAAGAACCGCCGCGATTTTAGCCATGCAATTATTCGTGTCACTTCATGATTTGCTGCATTTTGAAAAAGCGCGCGAAGAAAAACCCAAACCGAACGAACGGCTCCTTACTAAAACCAAGTGATGTTTTAACCTCAACCTCAGCCAAGGCAAATAACCTCGTTGTCGACTACATATTTTGACCAATA
>JAADXY010000404.1:0-23989 GCA_023338065.1 Phytopythium montanum
GACCCTTACAGCCCAGCTCTTGGTAGAAGATGATGATCGACTCGCTCTGGATGCCTCTCCAGCTGACGATCGCCACTTCATCGCGATGGCAATCGAGCGAGTAGCAGCGCTGCGCTGGACCAGGGTAGAGCGTCACTGGCGACCCCAACGCGACGGAGTTCGACGTGTCGTACAGATTGATCTTGCCACCCGCAGCAGTCAACGAGGCCAGCTGACAGATCGTCAAGTCTGCCAGGATAACAGAGGTGAAGGTGGCGATCGACATCCTGTTGGCGACGTCTCAAGTCGGCGAGTGGCGACTGAGTGTTCGTTGAGTGGGTGTTGCTCGAACAACATCGGAGCTTGGTCGGAGATCGGAAGGAATTCACTTGGAAGTCGGAGTGGCACCAGCACATTCTCACTCCTGCGTTCGCTAGTCGACGGCAAGGTCACCAACTTATATTGAAGGCTGGTGCAACCTGGAGTCTATGTGTCAGGCGACGTCCGTCATCGCTGGCCGCGAACTTGATTTGAATTGCTCACGCTTTGTAAACCGTCACGTTTCCATGCAGGTTCGCTGAACTACATAGAACCGGACCCGAGCGAATGGTTGAACTCCACGCGCTCCGCCCACATGTCGTCGGTGCACACATCCTTAAGTCCGCGCGTCTCGTACCTGCCAGACTCCCAGAGCATGACCGAAGCGACGTCCTCCAGGTCAGTGTCGTCGAGCGACAGCTCGCCGTCCGGGCCACGACCCGCCCACGCCTTGCCATCGCAGTCTGAAGTCTCGTAGAACGCGATCTTGGACTCCTCTTGGACGCCCTCCCACGTCATGGACGTCCACCACCTACTGCGACACGGGAACGAGTGGCAGCGCTGCGCCGGGCCGAACGAAATGTCGAGGTCCTCGTCGTACTTGGGGTTGAACAGCCGCACGCTGCCGCTGGCCGTACTAGGAGGCACGAGCAGACTCGCCGCAAGCACGAAGAGAGCGACGCAGTCGACGGCGGTGGCCACCATGATTGGGGAATGGAGGAGAGGCGAAAGTCGTTCTCGATGTCTACGCGAAGAGGACTGGAGTGGTGCGAACGAAGGGTTCGATCGAATGAAGTGGTGAGAGCGAGTGAATTCACTTCGGTTGGTAGGATCAAGGGCGGACTACATCCTGGGCTCATCATCGGTGACGCTGAGATGATTGGTTGTACGAGGAACATGGTCCAGCATAGTAAAAACAAATCGCGACTTTATTGTGTACAGACACTCTTGCAAACCTCGCGATTATATTGTGAAAAGACATGCTCGGTCGCGCCAACCTAATCGATACTTATCAGCCGACTTCTTCTTCTATTGTTCTCATCCGCAGCCACGAGTGTGTTGTTCTCGTACGCTGCGGACTCCTCCACGCAGAAGTCGAGCAATCCGCGCGTCGGATACCAGCCTGACTCCATGATCATGAACGACATGACGCGGTACTTCATGTCCGTTCCCGCCAGCGTCAGCTCGCCGTCAGGTCCATATCCTCTGATCGACCGCCCGGTCCAGCCTATGTAGCTGTAGAAGACGATCTCCGACTCGCGTTGTATGCCTTCCCACTTGACGGTCCCTGTCTTGTCGCGTTGGCACTCGAGCGTGTAGCAGCGCTGCGCTGGCCCTGGGTAGAAGATCGTCGCCGTATCCTCCGTTGCGAAATCGTACATGCCGATCAGCATGACTTTGCCTCCCGCAACAGTCAGCAAAACCAGCAGATTGCCTGTCAGCATGGCTAGAAGTACGGATGTGATGGAGGTGTACGGCATGCTGCGGTCTGAAGAGTGTGTGGTCTTGCCAACGACAGTGACGAGTAGATTCTGAATGAGGAGGGGACACTGCGGACGGAGATTGATCGAATCGGGACGCATGAATTGCCATCGCGATAAATCCACTAGTCGCCAGCCAGTATGGCATCATCACGCCACCTCATCGTGGGGCTGGAAATTGACGAGTGCTACTACGTCCGCCTCAGCAAATACGGTGTTGTGATCACCGCAGGGCTAAGACACGAAGCAAAGGTGCAAAGTGGTTTGAGGGCTCATTATGGATGGTTGTTAGGACGACATCCATCGCGCTGTCCGCTTCATACTCGTGGGAACTAGAGGATATACAGCGAAGCAGGTAGTGGAGCTAGTGATCCGCGGTTGGCTAGTCAATTACAGTCGCGACACCGTCATCCAGGCTATCCCAGGTATCCGTGTCTCCGTACTCGCCAGTGTAGCTGAGGTTGAAATCGAAATCGAAGGCGTCTTCAAACAGCAGGGACTCATTGCCGACTGCGCTTCGCTCGCCACCGCATGGAGTCAGGTGCCCGCGAGTGTTGAAGACGCCCGACTCCCAGATCATGATGGACGACACCATCTTGTCGAACTCGGTGTCTTTGAACACAATGAAGCCGCACTCGCCTCGACCCGTTTTGTACTTGCCGCGGCACTCGTCGTCCTTAAAGAAGGCGATCTTGGACTGCATCTGGACGTTGCTCCAGATTGCGAACGACGGCTTGAACGCCTCGCACCGAAGCGAGTAGTAGCGCTGCGCCGGTCCCGTGCTCAAGGTGATCGCCGAGTCCACGTCGTCGAAGTCGTCGTTGGCGTAGAGCAGCACCTTTCCGTTCGCATCGCTTTGCTTGACCATCACACTCGCCACCAAGTCGATCAGCACAACGGAGCTGATAGCGGAGAGTGTCATTCCTTTGAGTCGATTCGAGCCGACCAGAGGTGTGAAAGTTGCTAATGACAAGCGACTCGCGCATCGGGGATGCCAGGACTCGGCTGTTTGAACTGCGGGTGTGCTCAGTTGTGAAAGTTGCCCATGCTGGCGGCAATTTATCTTGCTGGAGATCCACTGTTGACACCATCACGGGGTCATCTTGCGTAGATTTCTAGAGGCAACTTGGTTGAATATCTTGCGAAGATGTGAGCTGATCGTGGGGATTTGGTGAGCAACCAGATTGATTGATCGTCAGCAGAGATCCAGGGAAGCGCGGGAGCGAGCATTGTGAATACCAAGCGGCATCCCATTCGTCACTGCCACTTCAGATACTGGCGAGATCTTGAGCCATCGACTTGAAATTATGGTTCGCCGAGGCTCAGCAGTGTGTGAACTCTCAACTGCCATCCATTGACAACTCTGATTTTACTACAAAGTGCTATAGTTCAGGGACAACTTGTTTGGTGAGCTACGGACCACAGCTATTGGCGTAGACTGGTGTCGCCGAAGATCACACCTTTGACAGCGCGATATATTCGGGGCGAGTTGACATTCGAAGGTTACGATTGGATTGCGACGAATTGTTGAGCAATGTACTGTCGCGTCTCTCTGCTTGCTCGACTCGGCTTCGTTTGCGCTTGTGCTGTTCTCGCTACTGGCGTCGCTGCCGTTCCAATGACGCACCTCCTCGATGCACGTAAAAACCATGCACAACAGTACACAGTCGATGATGCCGCCGGTCGGGTATCTACTTGGTATCATGAGCATGAACGACATTGCGACGCGATCCAGCTCGGTGGTGTTGATCGCCACACTTGAGTTGACGCTGGAATCCAGCTTCAGATACTCGCCTTTGGAAGTCAGGATGCTCGAAAAACGCGAGTGTCCCGAGTTGCTGCAGACCACTCCATGTGGCCCAGTCGAGATTGGGCGGGAAGGTCGAGTACGATGCACAGCACTGCGGGAGCTCCGCCCGCCTTTCCAGGCTCCTTAAGGACCTAACTCGCAGAGCTCACTGAGACGAGTATCATCGCGGCAGTGGCTCCTAACGTCGTGACTTCGACGCTCATGTTGGTGCTTCCTGTCATTACTGGTTGTGTGTCGGTTGAATCAAAGATCGCTGGATCTGCCAACTGCGGAATGGGAATGACGAGAGTCCAGCAAACTCATGCAACCAAACTTTGGATTGCTGGAGTATGAGCGGACTTGGTTCGCGAATGTATTAGAAGCGATTGAGAAACCAAAGACAACAGATGACGTCTGAAAAGCGATGTCTAGCCCAATGAAGCTCGATTTCGTTCGCCATTACTGAATTTCGCTTCACTTCATAACATGCTAAGCAAATAAACTGGACAGATCCACAATATCTGATGATGTCGCTGCTGGAGCAACCAGCCCGATGTTGGAGTCACCTAATGGGTGCGAGGATTGTCACCATCGATCTCGCCGACACCGATGCCTTAGTCATCGTAGTAGTACGCCATCCAAGCAGACGGGAACGTCTTGTCGACGATCCCCCTTGTCGGGTACACACCCGACTCCCACAACATGAGCGAGAACATGTATCGCTCCCGCTCGGGGCGGAGGTTTTCCACCCCGCCATACTCTGTTGCGAACTTGCGTAGTATCGTGCCCTGGCATCCGGTATCGTTGTAGAACACGAGCGTGGCTTCTTCCTGCAGGTCGGTCCAGTTCGCCATCGTGACGTGGTGGCCGAACTTTGTGAACGTGTGGCAGCGCTGGGCGGGTCCGATCTTCAAGGTCTCGCTGTTGCGCAACTCGCCGCTCTTCGGGTCGTGATCGTAGAGATAGACCTTGCCTGCGATGCTCAGTTCAAGCAATAGACCCGCAGCGATGATCAACAGCACGGTGGGGCTAGTCGACATTGTCGAGTTGGCTGACTAAAGATCTAGGATGGTGGCTGGGGCTGGATCGTCGGAGCGCCGTGTGAGGCTCGGATGAAAAGAATGCAAATGGAGTGAGAATGGAGAGATGTTACTTTGTGCTTGACACTTTGGTCCAGTCGACAGGCGTCTACAGAATGCGTGGCGATGGTGGAAGCGATAGTTCTGGTCATCAAGCGATTGAGATGCGGTGACAATCCAGTAGATGTCTCGAGTGTGCTGTGTGGCTCGACTGGACGGATACGATTGTTGTACGCGACCGCAACTGTCAAAGATCTCCCGCAGTGACGCTACATCTTCAGCACTTGCGCTGCCGCTCTCGCCACCTCTGTAAGCACTATTGAGGGGGGTAGAGTGCTTCAATGAGCATGCGCTTTTAATCCTACGAGTGGATTAGACGCTCGACTCCCGTACATACTGCTGGAAACTTTACCGGTTTCGCGGTAACAGTGAAAATCTGCTGCATGTCTTGAGGTTGAATCACATGAAACGCTGCCGAAAACGACGCCAGCATGACGCGATCGCTCTTGTCTTCACGCGCCTGCTCTACTCAATCCCAGGCCGATCTTTCCTTTTCCGCCACTGCTCCATTTCCCAATGTATAGCGTTTGGCCAAGACTGCTGCTGTCCCAACCTTGTAAGCCTCCAACCCCTCAATGGCGCACGCTATGCACTCCATCCGCGCCATTGCAATTGCTTCGCTGCTGGTCACCCCAATCCGTGCGTGGTACATACGCGGCGGGTCGATCGGTCATGCATTTCATCCGGAGTTTGACAATGGCCCGGCGCAACGCTGCTTCACGATCGAGTGCTTCAACATCAATGACCATTTCAGCAGAGTCCGGTGGGACGATGTTCAAACTCACTCGAGGATGACTTTCTACCAGGGCAAGTATTGCAAGGGAGATTACGTCACGGCACACCAGGCTACCAACGACATTTACCTGGAGGACGAGCCTTGGCACAAGTACGACGACCCGAACGTCGTATTCAAGTCGACGAGCTTCAAGGTCGGGTCCTTCATGATCTGGGAGTCCGGCCAGAGGCCCACTAGAGGGTATTTTGCCTTCTGCACGGACAGGGAGCACGCGACGGTGGTCCGAAACATCTCGACTCTGGTTGACAGCGGCCCATCGGAGGAGTACAGCGACAGTAGCGAGGCGATTTCGAGTAGTGCTAGTGATGGTTCTGGCTCGGTTTCAGCTCGTTTGTAGGTTGTGGCGATTCTAGAAAACCAAATCAATTCGAGCTCGGGATTCATAAACAGTCAAGTGGGATACTTGTTGGTCTTGTCATCCCTTGGGCAGCAGCCGGGACGACCTCGGCCGACGCAGACTCGGTACCGTGTCACCTTCTAAAGACGATCACAGTCAGTCTGAAGCAAAAGCAGTTCCATCTCTTGAATCGATTTGCGTTTAGGAATAGACATCGGTTCTCTAGGCTGGGTAAAATGATAAGGGAAATGATCAAATGCATGCAGTGTTTGAACTCACTGGACGAGTTTGACAGGATTTCGAGTCGTCCTAGTAAGTGGATCAGCCGCCCGGACGCTCAGCTCGAGCCAGAGCCACCGCCAGTGCTGCTCCAAGTTGCGCCGCTACTGCTTCTGCTCTCCGATACTGAGCTGACCGCAACCGCAGCCGAGGTGTCTCTCTCCAGTGTCGCTCTCTCCTCCAGGCAGACATCAACTAGACCTCGTGTCGGCCACCAACTCGACTCCCAGATCATGAAGGACTATATGTTGTACGGCTTGGTCTTGAATGCCGGGAGAAGCGGGGTGAGCATGCTGTGCCACGGCTCGTTCTCTGGGTGAATGTTGTTTGTCGGCTTGGTGCACTTTGATGTAGTTTCCCCGGCAAAACTCGCCTAGGTAGAAGACCACCCACGATGTTTGCCTGTATGCCGTCCCAAAAGGTGGTGCTCGCTTGGTCATTGAAGCATGAGATCGAATAGCAGCGCTGCGCTGGACCGGTGTCGACGAGTCGAAACACGTCCGAGTTGCGTTTGTCGAGATGGACGAGCCCAGCAGCGTCAGCTCGAGTGACTAGAAGCACGACGACAGCGATGGCTCGGAAGGAGCGCAAGCTGTCGTGCGCCGTTGGGAGCATGGGGAGTAAAGAGAGCAGCACACTGAATGCGTCGTCCCTAGTCGGGGAAGTCGGTGAATGGATCGTCGTCGGGAGTGCGATACCGGGCTGGAATGGAGAAAGCAAGTTCGCGATGGCCCTAGCAATCGCGAAATGCTTGCGTTGGTGTCGGGTGACGGCATCGCTGTAAAAATGATTCGACTTCCGAGTATAGCAACGCGTCATACCACCATGCAGCCGGATGTGTGCTGCTCTGCATGCTCGCCTGTTGTGGTGGTGCGTCGGCCAGGCAATGACTGATTGAAGTGATGGCTTGTGCGCTCCACAGAGTTTACACCGCGGTGCTAGAAGTGCAAACACCGTCTCCAAACATGCTCACGGCAGGTCACCTCGTGTGTGTGTTACAGTGTCTGGAGCTGGTTTGGCATCCTCGTAAGCCACACAGTCAGCACATATCCTCAGTCTGAACCTGATTCTCCACCCGTACTGCTCGAAATCGCCGCAGTACTGCTGCTGTTCCCTTCTGTCGAGCCGAAGGCCACCGGAGTCGAGGCATTTCGTATGCTCAGAGCCGCATTCTCGTACGTATCCTCGTACTCGCAAGCGTCGATGAACCCTCGTGTCGGCCACCATCCGGACTCCCAGATCATGAAGGACTTGATGTAGAAGGTGTCCATTTTGTAAACGCGACTTGGGTCGTCTCGCCGGTGTCAAGGCTCGTTCCTCGGGTCGATTTCGCTGACTGACCGATGCACCGTGATGTAATCTCCCTGGCAATACTCGCCCAGGTAGAAAGTCATCCTCGAGTGCGTCTGTATGTTGTCCCATTCGATGTTGCCAGTCTCGGTATCAATGTGGAGGCACGGGGCCGAGTAGCAGCGTTGCGCTGGGCCGGTGTCAAGCCACCACGGACTGGTTGGAGCAACTAGCAGCACGGCGGCAGCAGCGACGCGCAAGAGGCGCGTGGTCGCTGGTGCCGCTGAACGCATGGGGATTGCAGAGAGCAAACCCACTCAGTGGTGATCGCGAAACCCTGGAGATTGGAGAATGGTTCGATGACGGAAGCGAAACACCGGCGTGGGCGTGAAGGATAACTAGCGAGTGATGACACGAGGGATCACGGCATGCTGGCGTTGTTTTCGGGAGATAGTGTCGCTTTCCAGTGGTTAGCATTCCGCGGCTGGCAGCCTTCTTCCGTCCCCATAGTTGAATTCTTGTCGCTCAACATCTTCGCTTGACGAGTCGACGCCTCAGCCTAGCGGTGTTTGAAGTGTTATCCTTGCGAATTTTACAGTCGCAGCACTAATTATGATTCTTGGTCAGGTCCTGCTGTTTGACTGGCCTAGATACCTCTTTAACCCGTCCAGAGCGAGGCTGTCAATGGTCTGCGCACAACGGTGGTTCACAAAAGAAGCAGTGTAATCGCCATCAGTGCCATCGCGTCGGCAGTGCATTGAGCGAACAGCAGACACAACACTATCAGTGGCAACGCTGGCCGCGCAACGTCCATGGTGGCCTTGATTCACGCCCAACCAATGGAGAAGTGATGAAGCGTCGATCTTTGGGGCCTGGATTGATCAAATGCTGTTTGTTTTGCCGTGGCGTTGACTGGTGTCGTTTTGGACTATCACGCCATTGATGATGCAATACGACGTAGCCTGGTCCATCGACATTCGATCGATTGATTGGAAGATTTTGCTCATAGATACAACAAATCTGCTTTGTCTCGCCCCTCTACTTGCTTGACTTGGCTTCGCCTACACTTGTGACGAACTCGGTGCCGCTGTCGCTGCCGCCCCAGTGGTGCGACTCATGAATGTACATCGTGACGTAGTACTCCGTCACGAAGTTGATGATGCCGCCGGTCGGGTATCCACTCGATACCATGAACATGAACGACATCACGACGTGGTCCACATAGGTGCTGCTGAACGCCACACTTGAGTTGGCGCAGGAATCCAGCTGCACGGACTCGCCTTTGACAGTCAGGATGCTCGAAAAACGTGAGTGTCCCGAGTTGCTGCAGACCACTCCATGTGGCCCAGTCGAGATTGAGCGGAACGGTCGAGTACGATACGCAGCGCTGTGGTGCTCTGCCTGCACCTTCAGGCTGTAGACAACGACATCGGCATATCGGTCACTGCCGTGGCTGTACATTTGACACACACGTTGGTGCTGTCGCTGGCGTTGGTGGTTGTGGTTGTCTGTTGAGTATAATGAAAGATCGCACTATGAGTCGAGTCATCTGGGAAATTTCAAGTGATAAAGTCAAGCGAGCACATGCGACGTCAATCCGATATCGATATGCTGCCGCTGAGCTCGTGAATGACCTTGAGGCTAGAGAGGGGCTATCGACCACAGATGACGATGAAGAAATGCCGATTATGAACCTCCGGCGACCAGGATTCTTTACCCACAAGTACCGCGGATGGACCGCAGCAACTCGATACGCTACAAACAGCAATTTCGTCTCCGAGCGAGCTGTATCAGATCCTGTTTTGCCGTGAACAGAAGCGTCGGCGATGGCTCGCTTTGCTCCTGGTGGTGTGCTGACGCTGAGGTTGCTGGTAGCTTTGATGACGGGTCGTGCTTCCGCATGGAACCACATCCTGGGAAGTGTTGCCTTCTACAACACATCATTTACCGACGAGATAGACCCGAGCAAGGACTTTATGCGCGTCTACATCGGTCCAGCGCAGCGCTGCTACTCCATTTCGTGCTTCTCCGACAAGGCGTCCGATATGCACTGGAGTGGAATCCAGATAGTCTCGCGGCTAGTGTTCTATGACGGTCTGGGTTGCACCGGGAACAACATCAAGGCATTGTCAACCGATAGAGCTCTCGATGTGACTGGCACCCCGATGGACAACGCCATCAAGTCGTTCATGGTGTGGGAGTCGGGTAGTTATCCAACGCGAGGGATTTTCGACGCATGCTACTTTGAAGAGGATTATTAGTAATTTATCGCTCTACTTTCTTGCAAACGGGTAGTACCAGTTCAGTTGGTAGTAACATTTGATGTCGATGGTGTGAAAGACTGAGAGACTTTTGTCCGCAAGCGTATCGATCGATCGGTTCTTCTGGCAGCCTCTCATTGTTTTTCGATACCACACGCAACCTGGACATCTAAAGCGGCTCTCGGCGTCGACACAACCGGTAGCTAGGCCGATCAGTTAAAAAAAATCGCCGTTTGAACAATTAACCGTTGATGATTCACGAAGATCTGAGCAAGGCACTCACTACAGCTGCTTGCTCAATCGTCCGAAAGATATCAAGTCTTCATTGGGCAATCTCTTTGCGGCTTGGTCATTCAACCAGTTGTACCGCGGATGACCCACGGCAACTCGATGCACTACAAATGCCAATTTCGCCACAAAACGAGTGGGATCAGTTCCCATTGTGCTGTGAAAGGAAAGAATACGTCGGCGATGGCTCCCTTCACTACACATCAGGCGTTCGCTGGGATGCTGTGGCTGCTGGTAACGCCGATGGTGACCCGTGCGAACTACTGGAACGACCACACACCGAGGAAGATCTTCTTCCACGACACGTCGTACCGAGTTGGCCCCGACACCTTCTGGGACTACAAGGAGTTTAAAGTCGGGCCGGCACAGCGCTGCTACACTATAACGTCGTGCACCTCCGGCAAAGCGTACGAGTCAAGCGACCCGAAGTCGGACGGCATGACGCGATCTATTCACAGTAATCGACTATTCCTCGTGTCGGATGCATGCCGGACTCCCATACCATCAGCGAAGACAGCGTGAAGGCGTCGTTGCCGTGGTCATCCACGAATTTCGTTCCTTCGGACCCGCGAACCTTGACAAAGTTGCCTCGACACCCTTCTCCTTCATACAGGACGAGCCACGAGACGGACTGGAGATTCCCCCATGTCACAAGCGCCGCAAGGTTGTCGAAGCACGAGAAGGAGTAGCACCGCTGAGCTGGCCCAGGCTCCAACTCGATCATGTCGTCGGTCGAGAATGTGTGGTAGAGTCTAATCGATGGGTCGCCGGCTTCAACCCGCGCCGTAGTCACCGCCAGTAGTAGCACCAGCGCCACCAACGAACGCAGCATGTTCACCAAGAAGCAGTTCATCCTCGTGACTTTTGCTGCCAGCTGCAATTTCGGAAACAAAGTCCGAGCCAGCGTGAATACAGCGAGCAGAAGTGGTGGAAGCACATGCTTTCGATACTCTTGGGGAAATCGACGAGAGCATGTAGTTCCCATTTGTCACGTGGTCCTGGAGCAATCCTTGCACAGGGTCCATCCGTTTTGTATCCATTTGACGCAGCACTCATCCGTGGTTGCAACATGGTCACGATCAACGAGTCAATGCAACGATCTAACGTATTCTCGTGGATCAACATGTGTGCAGTGCTGAGTGGTCGGTCACATGCCGACTTTAAATGTGTCTTTAGCGACGCAAATTCAAATTGAAGTGGCCGAGCCGAGGTTGAATCCTAGCTGTCGAGCGCCACTACTTGCCGGCGGATACCTGGGTTGTGCCGCGGTTGTTGTCGCCATTGATCCCGAACTGGATGCCGGTGGTGGAGCGGTTGTCTTGGATGAGCGGGATATCAGCGGCGTGAACCTGACGCGAGTTGGGGTGGACGTGACTCTGCTTGATATCGCCGTCGCACAGATCGACGATTCCACGCGTCGGGTACATTCCCGACTCCCACAGCATGAAGGACGCCACTTTGTCGTCCAGGCCGAGGTCGATCAGCTTTTTCTTGCCTTTGGTGCCACCCACGCGCGCGAACTGGCCCGTGCACCTGAGTCCATCGTAGAAGACGACCCACGCCTCCTGTTGCGTCTCGTACCACTGGACGAACGACGCGCGGTCGGCGCTGCATGAGAAGGAGAAGCATCGCTGTGCTGGAGGGTTGTTTGGCATCTGCACATAGGTGTTCGAGTCGCCGTCAGTGCCGTCGAACAGCCGAATGATGCCGCGAGCCGGTAGACCACCGTCAACGCGCAGCAGATGCGGCATCAAGGTGGCGAGAAGAACTGTGACGACGACCGCAACGCGATGGGTTAGAGTCGACATTGCTCTCGAGGTCGTGATGGCTGGGAGGATTATCGTGTGCTGTGGTGCGAGTTGCAGCGAAAGTGTTGGACAAAGAGGGAGAGGCGGATCGGATCCACCACCTGCGATCTTTGTTGGTTGTCGCACGAATTATGTTCGTCATCTCCAGATGGATGCGAGGCAACATGTCGACGTGGCTATCACACGCTTCTGATGTGAGTGAAGCTGGTGCATATCAAGACCGTTCGTCATGATCAGATGGACGCGAGTGATCGTGTCAGTCAGTATGATGCCGGGTCATTTGTTGCTGTTCGATCGTCACAGATGAATTGGGGGAAATCCAAATAGAGCGACAATACATGGAGTGTGTTGGCCCAAGATTCTTCATAGATTTACCAGCACGGGCAACTTTCGGATCTATCTATCATTCTGCTGGTTAGACGTCACCGACGATAACGGCGTAGGGAGTGGCGACGCCTGGCTCGCTGCTGACGTTGGCGTTGCTTTTGAGTCTACGAGACATCTTGGTTCTTGCTCTGCGCGGCTAGGGCGACGACGACGCGTGAGTCGGCGCTCTCTCCTCCGTCCCCGGACAAGTGTCCACGAGCCCGCGGGTCGCGTAGATGCCGGACTCCCACAACATGAAGGACGCGAGGCGGTTGTTCCAGCCGTTGTCGCCTGGACGCAGCGTGCCCTTGGGCCCGAACGCGCGGATGTAGTTGCCGTTGCAGCCAACTTCGTCATAGAAGACGAGCCACGCGTTCTGCTGCATTTTGTTCCACTTGACGGACGACAGCTCGTTCTGGTGGCACGAGAAGGAGTAGCAGCGCTGCGCCGGCGGGTTCTTCTGGATCTTCCACCACCCATCCTCCGTGTCCGAGTCCTCAGCGTTGTAGAAGTAAATGTTGCCGGATGTCGGACGTGTCGCCCGCGTGCATGCGAGCACTAGCAGTCCAGTTGCGAAGAGCAGCTCAAGTCGCGAAGCAACTCGGATGGCGGGCATCACTGATGAGATAGCGAGGTAGATCGGAAAGTGGACCAAGAATCGCACAGTGCACTTCTTCAATCGTATCCATGTTTGACTCAAGCTGAAAGATAAGAAGAGCGACGGAAGACTCGTCGTCCAAGTGCAATCCGCAAACATATGGCATCCAGTCGATCCTGACTGCCATATGTCAGCGAGAGCACGGTGTGCAGCCTGCAATTGCAGCTACTTTTTCTTGCCGCCCGCCTTGCCGCTTGCCTCCTTCTTGTTCACCGACTTGATGACGCCGACCGCAACCGTCTGGCGCATGTCGCGCACGGCGAAACGTCCGAGCGGCGGGTACTCGGCGAACGACTCGACCGTCATGGGCTTGGACGGCTCGAGCACCACCATGCAGGCGTCTCCGGACTTGACGAACTTGGGGTTCTCTTCGAGCACCTTACCCGAGCGGCGATCCATCTTCTCGAGGATCTGCTTGAACTTGCAAGCCACGTGCGCCGTGTGACAGTCGAGCACCGGCGAGTAGCCGTTGCTGATCTGTCCCGGGTGATTGAGCACGATCACCTGCGCGGTGAAGTCCTCCGTGCCCTTGGCCGGGTCGTTCTTCGAGTCTGACGCGACGAAACCACGGCGGAGCTCCTTCACCGACACGTTCTTGACGTTGAAACCGACATTGTCCCCCGGAACAGCCTCCGATAGCGACTCGTGGTGCATCTCGACCGTCTTGACCTCCGTCGAGAGCCCAATAGGGCCGAACGTCGCCACCATCCCCGGCTTGAGCACGCCAGTCTCGACGCGGCCGACGGGGACCGTGCCGATCCCACCGATCTTGTAGACGTCCTGGAGCGGGAGACGAAGCGGCTTGTCCGTCGGACGCTTCGGCGCATTGAGCTGGTCCAGCGCCTCGAGGAGGTACGGACCCTTGTACCACGGCATGTTGCTCGACTTCTCGATCATGTTGTCGCCCTCCCAGCCCGAGATGGGCACGAACGGGATCTTGGCCGGCTTGTAGCCCGTCTTCTTGAGGTACGCCGACACCTCGTTCTTGATCTCCGTGTAGCGCGCCTCGCTGTACATGACCGACGAGTCGTCCATCTTGTTGACGGCCACGATCATTTGGCGCACGCCGAGAGTGAACGCCAGCAGCGCGTGCTCTCGAGTCTGGCCGTCCTTGGAGATGCCAGCCTCGAACTCACCGACGCCCGAAGCGACAACGAGAACCGCGCAATCGGCCTGCGAGGTGCCCGTGATCATGTTCTTGATAAAGTCGCGATGTCCGGGAGCGTCGATGACCGTGAAGAAGTACTTGGGCGACTCAAACTTCCAGAGTGCGATGTCGATCGTGATGCCGCGCTCGCGCTCCGCCTTGAGGTTGTCCAGCACCCACGCGTACTTGAACGACGTCTTGCCCAGCTCCGCCGCCTCCTTCTCGAACTTCTCGATCGTGCGCTTGTCGATGCCTCCACACTTGTAGATGAGGTGCCCCGTGGTCGTCGACTTGCCGGCGTCGACGTGGCCGATCACCACAAGCGAGATGTGCGTCTTCTCCTTCCCCATCGCACCGGTTGTTTGCTTATTGTGCGATGCCAAAGCAGGTCGTGGAGTGGAGCTGCTTGCTGCCAGCCGAGGAAATTGTGGAGTGGTCCTTTGCCCCTCTGAAGTTGGAGCACTTGGTAGCAAGCCAATCACTCCCTCTTCCATCAGTTTAGCGCGAAAAAGGGAAAAATGGATCCGAGGTCATGCGTCATCAACGAGTTGACGCCATTGCTCCTCAAAATGGCGTGATCATCGTGATGACGCAATGGCCTGGCTATGTCCACTGAATCAGATGTGATGAAAGAGACGTCGAGACTCAGATGTCCTGTACTAAGCAGCAACACCTTAGGATTTACCAATCAACCGATCGTTATGCTTCGGTGATCTATCCTGTTCTTGGTATCGTCATAGGAGGCGGATGGTGTCGGCGTCGTCTCTCGAACTGCTGCTGTTCCAGCCGATCCCGAGTTCGAGCGCAGCTCGCTCTTTGGAGCATCGGTCAACTAACCCTCGCACTGGATACATCGACGACTCTAGCACCATCGCGGACACGATCTTGTTGTCAAACCGCGTGTGCTCGAGGTAGATCGTGCCCTCGCTGCCACTACCCTTGATAGAGTCACCGCGGCACCCGGGTTCAGTGTAGAAGACCATCGATGCGTGGGTCTGCATCCGGTCCCAAATGAGCGTTGACGCAACGTCGCCAAAGCACGAGAACGTGTGGCACTGTTGCGCCGGACCGATGTAAACGATCTTGTTCGAACCGCCGCGCTTGGTCGCATCATAGACGAGGATTTCTCCAGCGCTGCTCAACTGGAAGAGCAGGCTTGCCAGAAGGACAAGCAACATTGTCGTGCCACTCGTCGAAACGTGGACCACTAGTAATCGAGGTATGTCCGACAAGCCAATGTGAGAATGACAGCTTCCAGTGCTTGCCTTTGAATGGTTCCAATCGTTCTCCGCGGTCTTCAATCTGCGCAATCGCTCACTTGAATCATTGTCTAAAATCATTCACTGGAAATATTGTAAAAAATGCAATATAATCACAATGCAGTCCCGGATATTTCACAAATATCTTCATATTGCAATGCCTTACGATGCCCCGCGTCGGGTATCGGCCCGACTCGAGCACCATGACCGACGAGACATTCTTGTCCATGTTGGTCGCATTAAAGTAGTAGCTCGACGCAGATGGGACCCTCACCATATCCCCACGACACTTTGTCTTCGAGTAGAAAGCGATGAACGCGTTCTCCTGAATGTCCGTCCACGATGCGAGTGACGTGCGGCTCTTGAAACACGGGAACGAGATGCAATGCTGCGCAGGTCCGATCTTGAAGCGCATGAAGGCGTCATCGAAAGAGTCGGTCTCCATCAAGGTGACTTCGCCCGCGAATGTCAACAAGAAGGTCATGCTCGCAAAAAGCAGACCAAGGCAAAGTCTGCCTGTTTGAAGTCCGCTCACAGCTTCCATTGGCTCGGTAATGGCGAATGCTGCCCGCTGATCGAGATTTAGAAGCGAGGGCGGACGATGGCTTCTACTAGGTCGTTCGTTGACAGCCGGGTACTTCACGACAGCAAAGGTACGGACGCCTTGGTCCCATCATCGTATTTACCATCACATGAATCCATTCATTGTCAGCTCTCCAGGTGTGAAGGTACCATTGCATTGTTTAAGCTACCGGTATCTCGCCTGCGTCCACCAGGCCTCGGGTTGAATACACGCTTGATTCGACGATCATGAACGACATGATTTGGTTCTTCATGCCGTGCTCGCTCGCGACGAAGGTGCCGGACGACCCCGTGTCATGGACGCTTTCGTCGCCACTGCATCCGCTCTGACGGTAGAACGTGATTCTGCCCTTCTCCTGGATATTTTGCCACTTGACAGCCTTCGCAAGCCCTTCACACATCGCGAAAGAGTAGCAGCGCTGGGCTGGGCCGGTCTCAATGGCCTTTTCGCCGGTCCAGTCGTTCCCGGAGAAGATGAGTGTGACTGTCTGCGCCGAGCACATCGACAGGAGACTCACCGCCGCAACCAGCTTGAGAGCCCAAGTTCGCTCGCATCGAGCCATGGCGAGCTGCCGAATATTCATACAGTCTCCAAACGTGAGGAGCCAAGCGACTACGCAACCGCAGATGTGGAAATGAGGAGCGCACGGTCGTCTTCAGCTGAGAGTCGCAGACAATCAATTCAACTGGACTCCTTGCACCAGATTGCGGCGTCAACCATTGCGCCTCCAGCCGTCCCTTTGCCTTTAAAATACCCAGGATCGCCAACAGTTGAGCCTCACTCGATCAAGTTCGAACGCAAAGTGCCAGCTAGAACTCCGTACGATCGTCGGTGTAGTCTCCCGTGGCGAAAATCCAAACTCCCCAATCCATGATGGCGACCGATATTCTATCCAACCCGTACTTGTCTGCGCAGTCTGACATGATCCAAGGCCCTTGACACGCCAGCATTCTCTTCGATCTCGCGGGTGATAGAGGAGTTCACGTCCCTCACACTTCATTTCGTCACGAGCGGATTAAGCCGGCTGACCATTCGGATGTTTCCCACAGAATTCGGCTGTCGCTTCGACGAGCTTTCTCGCTCACCTTCGTGGCGATCGTGTCGAGTCTGTTGGCGGGTCACACATATGCAGGGTATGTGTTTCTTTTCGACACCGACTGGTCGTCGGACGGCGGCTACCGCGTCAATATCGGACCAGCTCGGCGCTGCTACTCGTTCACGTGCTACAACGACAAGGCCTCTCGTCTGCGGTGGGGCAGTTGCAGACGCGCTCGTGGCTCATCTTCTTCAAGGACCCGTACTGCCAAGGCGAGTACTTCAAGATGCCATCCGCCTACACGGCGACGTGGCCGCCCAGCGACTTCGACAATGCCATCTCGTCCGTCATGGTGTGGGAGTCCAGCGTGTACCCGACGCGAGGGCTCGTCAACAAGTGTCTTAAGAGAGAGAAGGTAGCGGCTCTCAACCAGACATTGCCAGATGGATCGATGATTGGCGACGACAGTCCCAGTAGCGGGTTTGTTGGCGATGATGAACGGGACGACTCGTTCGAAATGGGCGAGAATTGGGACTAGTGGACGCGAATCTTCATTATCCTTTGTTGAATTGATACCTGTGACTGAGAATGGAATGTTGTTGACACTGGTGGTTTACCAAACGCCATTGCAAATTTGACGCCCTCGAATTCCCACTCTAACGCTTGCACCAAACTCCCGAGGATTCTTGGAGATTCGAAAATGTTTGCCAAGATCGGGAAACCAGCAATGCTGGCACGATATTTTGCTTCTAGGATCAATCAACTCGGCAGGCTGGCTGGTTACCTATGTAAACGCTCACAATACGTTTTGCTCAGTTGGGATTCAATGCCGACTCACCTACGAGCTCTCTATTCATTGACAGCCGCGCTCGCTGCACTCGCGACGTGTGTGCTGCTGGATGGCGTCTTTGCCGGAAACGTTCTGCTTCGGGGCACGACGAACACTTACGCCGGGGTGAAGCGGATTTTCACGGGACCAGCGCAACGCTGCTACTCGTTCTCGTGCTTCAACGACAAGGCGTTTTCCGCCGAGTGAGCTGACCTGCCGATGAGCTCTCTCATTGCCTTGTACACCGACGTAAACTGCCAAGGAAGCAACCAGCAAATGGACACCAGCAAAGGCGGCTACATTCTGGCTGGTGGTATTCTCGAGAACGCCTTGTCGTCACTCATGATCTTGGAGTCCGGTGAATACCCCACGCGAGGAATCGTTGACGCGTGCATGGACGAGAGGGCGATCGCGGCCGTCAATGAATCGTTGACGGAGGATTCGACGGGCAGCGATGGACTAGACAGCGATGAATCCGCCGACAATAGTTAGTGTGAGCGTCGAGTTTGTCGACGATCTGGATGAGGAGGCAGCGAGACGTGAATACTACGACCGCATCTGTTCTTGTTGCGTCAGTGGGAGTCTCCACATAGTTCTTGGTGCTTTTGGCAGCCTCTAAGAGCAGGATTGTGATGTTGGGGAGTTCGAAAAGGAACTTGCGCTTGTGTCATAGACGGATGACGATCGGCTACCACGCAAAGAGCACACGGTTGACGCAGCTCGCGAACACAAAGGCCTCGAACAATGTCAAGACCGCAGTTGAGGCGTCTCCATTAGCCTAGAGCCCTCAACGGGTCCACTGATGGCGCAGAACCGACCACTTGATTTCTCGCTGAGCGTCCAGGTCCGACCACGTATCTTCATGCCACGATAGTCTATTCTGCAGAGCCTCCACCGACGAAATCGCTCATTTCTCTTCTCATTCCCAAGTACCAAGGCGGTGACTAGCCTCGATGCCGACCGACCAAAGCACTCGATGCCGTCAGTATATCGTGTTGTTTGCCTCTGTGCTGCTCGCCTGGGGTCTTCTGACCGGTTCCGCCTCGGCCGGGTACTTGTACCTCAAGCCTCGCTCACCAAGCAATATTGGTCCAGCGCAGCGCTGCTACTCGTTCTCCTGCTACGACACTGACAAAGTGAGGAGCGTCTACTGGAGGATGATGCAGAACGAGGAGAAGATGGTCTTCTACGAGGAAGCGAACTGCCAGGGGAAGTACGTAACAGATGATGCCACGGCTTCCGTCACCATCTACAACATCCGCGTCGCCTCCTTCATGGTGTGGGAGTCCGGCAAGTACGCAACCTGCGGGATCGTCGACTACTGCGAGGAGGAGGCGATGGATAACCAGAAGCTCGTGGTGGCCAACCAGTCATTCGTAACGTCTTCGACAGGTAGCGATGGCTGTGAAAGCAGTGGGAGCTGCAGCGGTGTCCACTTCAGCAACGCCAGTGACGTCGGCGATAGTTTCGAGTAGACTCTCGCCTCATTTCTTTGGTCAGAGTGCAATTAGTTGCGTAAAAAATGAGATCGGTGGCCAGCCATTCTTAAAATTTGTATCGCTAACAAGTTACGTGAATTTCTCTCATCAACACTATGGAATTAGCTCGAATACAGATCTACTTCGAAGTACATCTACTAGAAGAAGTAGGGAAGTGCGAGATCTATTCTGCGGATTGCGCAGCAACTCGGACCATCAGCAGTAAAGTTCAGAGTACTTCGACGAGCATACATTACGTGACGGAACAAGGAACCTCTGGTAGCGTGAATCCAGTCGGTTTTGAGCTGCATCTACACGCTCTCTGCTCATGAACGGAGTGAGTCATTGCTGCCCTCCCTCTCGTCATCACACTTGCAGATCTTGACAAGACGCAATGGAAGCAGCTCGCCTCGCCCGGTTTGTGCTGGCAATGATCGCCATTCTTGTCGGTCTTGTCATCCAGCAGGCATCGGCAGGGCAGATTCTCATGTACAACCACGACCCGAGCTACGTTTGGAAGCGCGTCTATACTACCCCTGCTCAGCGCTGCTACTCGATGCCCTGCTACCTTCACAAGGCGACGGCAGTCGAGTGGGACTACATGCAGGAAATCTCGTGGCTAGTCTTCTTCACGGAGCCTAGCTATCGAGGTGACTTGTGGGCGTTGAACGCGGCCAAAGACGACATTCTGATCTACCCACAAGAACTCAACTTTACCATCTCGTCCGTGATGATAATGGAGTCGGGCGTCTATCCGACACGGGGAATCGAACATGTGTGCGGCAACTAGACCCCGCTACGCACGGTTAGCACCACAAGTAACCCAACACGACGATTTGAGGTTGGGAGTGTCTTGGTGGTCGCTAGAAAACTCTGCTATTGCTGCTGCTAACCCACAACTGTTGGGTCGACGCCATCCAACGCTGACGTGATCTTGTCCAATGGCGCGCCTTCGTCCAGGCAGACGTCGACGAACCCTCGAGTCGGCCACATGCTAGATTCCCACGCCATGAAGGACGAGACGTTGAAGCGCTCGGCGGCGTATTCTGGAAGGAGCGATGTGAGCGCGCTGTTCCAATGCTCGTTCTCCGGGTGGAACCGACTGGCCAACTGATGTACCTTGATGTACTCGCCTCGGCAATACTCGCCCTGGTAGAAAACCATCCACGAGTTGATTTGCATGCGATTCCAGTAAATGAAGCTCGCTTGGTCGTTGAAACACGACATCGAGTAGCACCGCTGGGCTGGACCGGGTCTGAATTGCTCAACAGTAGGGTCAGTCACGTAGCGGTGCTCGAGTTGCAGCCACCCCGCAGTAGTTGTGGTGCTCAGGGGCACAGCGAGCGAGATATGACGAAGGAAGAGCATGCCTACTTGCGCAGTTGGCAGCATGGAGTCTTCAACAAGCAGCGCACGAGAGTTTCGATCAAACCACTGTGAATTGGGGAGTTGAGTGCTATCAGCAGCTAAATTGTGGCCCACAAATGACGTGAATGATCGCGCCATGCTTGGGTTTATCTGCTCGGAAGCTGCCATTTCCGCGTTTGCAGTGGACCCTTCGAGTCGGATCTGGCATCGATTCCTTCATCACCATCAGTCCGAATGGCGGTTGCTCAGCTTCCTCGCTCGCTGTGGTGGTGTATCAGCCTGGCACTGTCCGTGTTGTCGGCCTCGCGATGTCTATTCGCAACGCCAAGGTCCAAGTTCGGCGAGCTAGCGCTGTTCGACAATCCAAGGCACCGGTACTACCCGACCAGCAGGGGAGTGAAGGTGGGTCCAGCTCAGCGATGCCACACGTTCTCCTGCTACGCCAACAAGACGTCGATGGCCGAGTGGAGAGGGTTCCAAGAAATCGCGCGGCTCGTCTTCTTCATGGAGCCTGGGTGCCAAGGCGAGCATTTCAAAAGCTTCGGCTCCCAAAGCCACCTGAAGTTCTGGGACAGCACCAAATGGGACAACCGCCTCGCCTCCGTCATGGTTTGGGAGTCGAGCATCTACCCTACTCGTGGGATCATAGACGAGTGCTCGCTGGAGGAGCGCGCCTCCCTTCTCAATGGCACTCAGGGCAGTGGCAACAGCGGTAGTGGTAGCGAGACAGACGACAGCGTCGATGTGGGAGATCTTTGACTGTAGAGCTATAGTACACTCATCCGACCTCTCTATCTCATCCATATATACGCACGGTTAGTCGTTTCAGCTCCAACACACTTGAGCGGTATTCTCGATTCCATCCAGCCACCTCGACGATGCCGATCAGCTTCACCGTGTGTTGACGATCATCACAACATGTAGTGGTGAGGCTGAGCGTCCCAAGCAAGATCTACAACTTCGTTCAAGATATTCAAAGCGACGAGCTGCTCATACACGAGACGATGGATATTGGTCATGCGCAGCGTTATTCCATCGAACTCGCGCCTCGGTCACGTCGTGGCAGTGACGAATTGGACCGACGGGAAGCTGGAGGCCTCAATAGGTCACTATGTTGCTTTTCGGTTGCCATGGAAGGCATCAGTTCGCAGTCGAAGGAGATTAAAGCTGAGCATATTGCCTCCCCGTACAGAAGAATCGTACAGGACCCGGTGCTCTGCGGGCTGGGTCACCATACGGAGTGACCCCTACTTAGATGTCGTTCCGCACAGCCTGGAGATGATGGCGAAGCATCTACAGCCCTGCGTATCGTACTCGCG
Organism: Phytopythium montanum; assembly: GCA_023338065.1. Lineage (NCBI taxonomy): Eukaryota > Oomycota > Peronosporomycetes > Pythiales > Pythiaceae > Phytopythium > Phytopythium montanum. The sequence continues at coordinate 21,809 of JAADXY010000404.1, forward strand.
CTTCCCATTTCATGTCGACTGGGCCGAGTGGAGAGGTCTGCAGAACCTCGGAACCCTTACGTTCTTCGCGCATGCCGACTGCCAAGGCGAGTACCTCAAGGTGGACTCCAGCGTCGACTCGATGGTGGTGTTCAACGCCACCACGATGACCCGCATGATCAGGTCGTTCATGCGTACGGACACAAGCGTATACCCGACGGGTGGCATCATCAACTATGTGACGGAAGACAATTTCATGATGTACATCCACGAGTCGCACCACTGGGACGGCGGCGGCAGCACCAACGAGAACATCACAAGCTCCGGGGAAGTCTAGCCAAGGAAGAATTCGCCTAATCAATGCTCTTCAGACGCCACATAGTCTGTCGTCCGTCATTCACTTCTACATCACAATGCATTTCCGAACGAACGCCGCTCATTCACCAGCGAACCGGAATCCGGTTGCATGTGCCCACTAGACTCTTGTCACCTCCAGTTGCACGGTGACCTTCGATCCAACCAACACGAATTCACTGCGATAGCGCTGTTCTCTGCCGAGCACAACGCGAGCATGGCGCGATCGCTCAAGCCATCACGCTCCAGTTCCAATTGATTCCTGGCCGGCGTTGCGAGCGCTCCAAACATCAACTCATTCGCCGGTTTGGTCGGTTTGGCGGGACGCGATGAGAGATCTGCTGCATCCAATTCCCATGCTCCCAACAGCGCACGCAACCATGCACGTATTCCGCATCGTCACTGTCGCTGTGCTTCTGGTCACTTTAACGGATGCCGGATTCGTCCATCTCGACAGGCGCAACTCGGAATTCTACGAGCAGTTTGACACCGGCCCAGCGCAGCGGTGCTACTCGATCTTATGTTCCAATGACCAAGCGAGCACCATTTACTGGAACGGAATGCAGACGAACTCGTGGATGATCTTCTAACAAGGCGAGTATTGCCGGGGAAACTACATCAAGGTGCAACAGACAGCGGACGAGATCCACCCAGAGAACGAGCCGTGGCGCAGCATGCTCGCCCCACTTCTCGCGACGTACACGGCCGAACCCTACAACATCTCGTCCGTCATGGTCTGGGAGTCGAGTTGGTGGCCAACTCGAGGGTTCGTCGACGTCTGCCTGGACGAGCGCGGGTCGTTTGACCGTCATGAGACTTCGGCTCGAGGTGTCATCGGCTCGACGGAGGAGACCAGTACCAGCAGCGGATCGATGTAGAATAGTGTTGGTGGAGAGAAGTTGGATCAGTCTGAGTAAGTGAGGCGGTTGTGTATATTCTTCTACGACGCCGCATCAACTCAAAGTGACCGTAACTTTACTCAAACGTGTATCGTGTACTACTCCAAGTGTTGTCGATCGATCTAAAGACGCCGCGTTATGTCCTGGGGATTGTAATCAAACGAATGCGTATATGAGCTACCATCCCTCAGTCGCGTTGGCCGTATGTCCAACTTAACTTCCAAATACTTCGAAGTATTCGTATGCGCACAATTTGCTTGTATGCTCAAACGAAACCTGCCTCTCCACTAGCACTGCTCGAAGTCGCTTTGATATGGCTTGTACTTCTCCGTCGTGTTAATGTCAACCAGGGCTGAGACGTTTCGGTTAAGCGTCGCGCGCTCGTACATGCAGCGGTTAACTAACCCTCGAGTGGGCCACTGGCCGGACTCCCAGACCATGAAGGACCCGACGCTGAAGCTCTCTGCCCTGTACACCACAGTTGGGTTGTCATGCGTGCGCCAAGTCTCGTCCACCAGGTAGACATCTTTTTCTGATTGGTGTACCGTGGCGTAGTCCCCCTGGCAATTGCCGTCCTGGTAGAACGTCATCCTTGAGCGAGTCTGAACGGTGCTCCAGCGGACTCTGCTCTTTTCTTCGTTGATTTCAAAGCACAAGAGCCTATAGCAGCGTTGCGCTGGGTCGCCCCAAAAATCCAGAGCTAACGAGAGGCCGTCGAACGAACTGCCGCGCAGACCCCACGCACTGATTGGGGTGACCAGCAGCACAGTGACGGCAATGGCGCGGACCAACGCCATGGCTGTGTGCGCTACAACCGCTAGTGTCAATGCTCTGCGGGCCATCGTGACCACTGCTCAGGTATCTGTCGATGCCTTCGACCTGCTGTCGAATTCGAAAGTGGCCGGAAGCGAACTATCATGGCATCTAGCAGATGAAACCATTTCTGCGC
>JAADXY010000405.1:0-23983 GCA_023338065.1 Phytopythium montanum
CTCCATTCTGAATACTGACGCTACGATGTGGACAGGTTGGAGGCGATGAGAAGCGTCGCCGTGGAGCGATCGTGCGCCGCCGAGAGTACTCGGAGGGCGAGACGGAGCGGCGGACCGTCATCAACTTTGCGTACGGCGGCATGTACGACGAGCTGCTGGACGACGAGGATCTCGTCAGGGAGCACAAGCGCCGGCGGACAGGAGCCAAGGGCGGTAAGGAACAGGAGACTCCAGCTGCTTCGGACGAGGAGACCAAGGAGAGCGGCACACCTCCTCCATCGCCGCCGGCTGGTAAGGGAGACAAGGCCGAGGACGGAGATGCTGCGGGTGGAGACAGCCCGGCGATCAGCAACGGCAGCAGCGACAGCGACAGCGACTAGGGACGGAGGGTGGAAGCTCCCGACGTCGCTGGTTGCTGACGATGGAGACCGTTGGGGAGCGGTGGTAGGTACGATCCGCTTGACCTATTTCTTCTCAATTGCACAGGGCCAACAACACTTATAAGCAGTGTTGGCCACATGGATATCGACATGGTGCTCCTACTTTCACTCCTCTTGAGCTCTACTAGAAGAGGCTGGTCTTTCACATATCACGACAAGTGGCGGCAGCGCCGAGGATGCCCGAGTCGTACCCAGCGCTCGCCTTCTCGATACGGACCTGTGTCCATGCGGTCCATAAGTTAGTGATCAGCATCCATATCTTTCTTGTACACGGGCTGTTTGGACCGCGACGTACCGGGTTGGGGAACTTGGTCCACGTGTACTTGAGGTACGCGGCGCGCACTTGCTGGATGAAGGCCTCGCCGGCCTCGGCGATGCCGCCCGAGAGCACAATCATCTACCCACACCAGTCAGTCTCCATAATCGGATGGTTCGCAGTGCTCCGGCCTCACCTCGGGGTCCAGGATGCGGCAGAAGCTCACGCAGGCAAAGCCCAAGTAGTCGGCAGCCTGCAAGGCCATAACGAGCCAACACTCAGCTCTACAACTGGTACATATAGATGGATAGAGAGAGAGTGGACGTACCTCGGCGATGAGCCGGACACACATGGGGTCGCCCTTGGCCGCGTGCTCGAAGATGAGCTTGACGTTGATGTCGGCCGGCGAACACGTCGCCAAGGTCGTGTCGGCCCCTTCAAAAATCCAACACAGCAGACGTCAGTAAGCCAAACACCAGTCTATAGACGAGCAATAACCCATCGTACCAGCGTTCAAGTGCTCTTGGACCTCCTGAATGAGCGCACTGGCCGACGAGTACGCCTCGAGGCAGCCGCGCTGCGTGCATCCACACAGACGTCCATTGCGCTCGACGATCTGCAGCCAATCACCCAGTTAGCCATGTCCAAAGTGGATATTATCTGGGGGTTTTTTATCAAGACTCACGATGTGACCGCCTTCAATAGCGTTGGAGCCGCCGCGGACGAGCTTGCCGTCGTTGATGATGCCGAAGCCGACGCCAGTGCCCAGCGCTACTCGGAGTATGTGTTGTCAAAATGGTTAGTTGCTGATACTTGAAGACACTCGATGGTCTGGACAACGTACTTAGCATGAGGAAGTTGTTGATGCCGCTAGCCGTGCCGACCCACTGCTCGGCCAGGATAGCCGCATCCGCGTCATTGCACAGTCGAACCTGTGGCAGCAGACAAGCAGTCAAGTGAGACCTTGAGTATGACACAGACGACAGAGGGAGGAGGATGAAGACGCACCGGGACGCCGAACCGGTCGGTCAGCAGCTGCTGCAGAGGCACCGCGCTCCACGTGGGGAAGTTGGCGGCCGCGTGGATGATGCCGCCGGGCTGCAGAACCCCCGGGCAGCCGACGCCGACGCCCTTGAGGTCGCTCACGCCGAGCCCCAGCTGTGTGTCATTGGGTCATTGGGTGGGTGATTAGCCGCCTCCAACAAGTCTCCAGGAGAGCCAATGCGCTAGCAATCACACCGTCTTGAGCGCGCGCTCGACGATCTCAGCCGTGAGTTCCACGACGTCGGCCGGCTCGTGGCGCTTGGGCAGGTACGCCTGCTGCTCGCGCGCCACGATGCGGCCGTCCGCCGTCACGATGCCCGCCTTGACGCTCGTCGCGCCGATGTCCACGCCCGCGAACAGCTGCTGCTCGCTCGCCATGGTGTTGCTTGGGTTATTGCCTCGGGTTGCTGGGCTCTTGGGCTCTTGGGCTCTTGGGCTCTTGGGCTCTTGGGCTCTTGGGCTCTTGGGCTCTTGGGCTGCTCTGCGCGCTGCTTGGACGAAGAGGAAGTGGCCATGAGCAGCGACGCCGACCAGGCAGGCAGATGAGCATCGACGCGCGCCGTATCAGTGCTCATTGAACCCCGCCAACACGAATAATGGATACCTCTTACATTCAATGGAAAGAAGAGTTAAATAATTTATACAGGTTATTGGACCTACACAATTTCTAATAAGTGGATAGCATGATATCGACTTTGATGAGGTGCATTGCGTTCAAGAGGGAGCGTCAAAGATGCGCGTTGAATTGAATGAAACATTGTGACGCAAAAGCTAGAAGCCGAAGCAGCAACTCGGACGGGCATGACGGCATTCTGGACGGCGGCGGACGGCCTGGGAGCGCTGGAACCGCGGGCGCAGCGCGTGCCGGCGGCGGACGTGGCGCTCGTGGCCAGCCTGCTCGTCTTCCTGTGCGTCTCGTACCTGTACTGCGCCTGTTCTCGGCGGACTAGAAGCAGCCGGCATGGGAGCAACACGGCCGTCAAGAAGGAACGCTTGGGGATCTTTGTGCGAGACATGGAGCAGCCGCTGCTAGGCCCACCAGAGTACGAGCAGCCTTCGTCGCGAGAGGCGCCTCCACCTGCGTACGAGTACCTGCCGTCGGCGCCGCCGCTGATGTGGGAGGGCGAGTACGGGCAGGCGTCGCCATGAAGTGGAGCGGGCGGGAGCAACGAGGCAAGCAAGCGGCTAGGATGTGCATCCACACGGGTGCATGTAGGCGTAAGTTATCAGGAAAAGAATCCATGCGGACGCGAAGACGCACGAGCCGGCTGTACTTGACGCTGGGAATGGGCAGGGACACGCAACGTCAACGCGCTCCACACACTGGAAGCGCTTGTCTCTCACTCCTGTCGGCTGCTGATCAGCATCCGTCGGCGGATCACTTCACTCCGCAGACGCCGCGCCATCGGCTAGCGGCGTCGCTGCTGCTCCTGTTGGCGCAGGGGGCGGAGACTGAGCTGCCTCCTCGTCCTTCTCCTCGTCCTCGCCGCCAAGGATGCGCTGCATGGCCGCCCGGTCCTTCTCGGTCTCGAGTTGCTGCAGCGACGGCAGCACGAGGCTCTTCTTGGTCTCTTTGCGGTGCATCGAGAGGATCTGGTGGCCACGAACAAGTGAGCGACTTGGTTTGGAGGTACCAGCTTGAAAGCAGGGACGTTACCTCGGACAGGAGCTCGTAGAGCAGGTCGACTTCCAGGCCCATGGCGATCGTCAAGCCCTTGAGGTGCGTCGCGTGGTCGAGCTCCACCGCGAGCACTTGGATGCCGAGCGACGTCGTGTGCTTGACGCCCGTGATCTCACTGAACGGGATCTCGGTCGTCGTCGCGAAGAACGGCACCAACGTGCGGTAGACGAGCGCTCTGACACGGCAGGCAAGTGTGTTACACCGACGATAGGGGTCACTGTGGAGTGGCGAGGACGAGTGACGCACCCGACTGTGACGTGGAGCTTCACTGGCATGTTGTTGACGACGCACGACACGTCGTACAGCAGCACGTCGTTGCTGGATCACAGCAAAGTCCAAGTGTCAGCGTCAGTTGCGGGAAGGTGATCGTGTCCTCCGTACCGATCGCCCGGAGTGCTGGCCTTGAGCGTTGACACCTCCGCGCCATCACTGCCTCAATCAAAACAGGTTCATCTCTGTCAGGCAAGACCCTTCCATGACCACCACACTATACACTACGTACGCGTCGACGATGGCTTCGATGGCACGTGTCCGCAGCTCCTGTACGGCCTCGACCCGCGCCGTGACCTGGCGCTGCTTCTCGTCGATCTTGGCCTTGACTTTCGCGTCCGAGTCGTCTTTGTACTGCCGCCACAGCGCCTGCACCATGGTCGTGATGACCTCTCCATACAGCTGCTCGCTCGCTCCGTCCGTCGTGGCGGTCACGTCCTTGGCAGTCTGCGATCCTTCGGATTCAGCAACCGGCAAAGCCGCAGCCTTCTCCTCCACGCTCTCCTCGCTCGGCTTGTTGTCCTGGCTGATAGAGAGTCCTTCCAACACGCTCTCAGCAGCGTCGAGCTTGCCATCACCGCCTTCACTGACGTGTTTCGACTCGGCCACCGTGTCCGAGAGGTTGATCTGGTGCTTCTTAAGCAGCGGGTCGAGCAGTCCGATCAGCAGCGCGCACGCAAACTCTTGCTGGTACGCATACTCCTCCAGCGGGATGCACAGGTCCCGCATGTTCATCTTCATCTCGCTGCAGAGTCGTCACACACCACCAGAACACTGTCAGTACTCAAAAGCCGATGATGCACCTCCAAGACAGGAGTACCGACCTGGCAAACATCCGCTTGACGTCGCGCACGTATCCAGAGTCCAGCTCGGCACTCTCCACTGCCAGTCACGTCATATCACAGTGAATACACACGCTATTCCAGTCCAAAATGACGAACTTACCCGCGTCCATCGAGGTCTCGGGCGTCGACATGTAGAGGTGGCTGAGCGTCAGGCACTGCGCGATGATCGTGGCCTGCAGCGCGCCGAGCAGCTGGTCCAGCGCGTAGTTGAGCGTCCGGTGCAGTTGCTGCTGCGTCCACGGAGCTGCGCGATTGGTGGACACGAGTCCGCCAAGCAACGAGTTCTCGCCCGAGACGAGCGTGCAGATGTGGACCACCCGCAGCTTGGAGGGCGACACGCCGATGCGCACGAAGACGTTCTGGAACGTGGCCGAGTGCGCCATGCCGCGCGCCAGCGACTCGTGCGCCACCTGCTTGCGGAAGAGCACGCTGGACGCGTTCTCCTCGGCCAGAAGCAGCCCTTTGCTCATGCAGACCGTGCCCACAAGCTCCTTGATGATGTCCCACGCGCGGTCGGGACGCACCTGCACCTCCAGGATGCGCCAGCGGCCCGGATCCTTCTCCACCGGCATGATAGAAAGCCACGTGGGCACTGCGAGCGGGTCGCCGCCTGAAGCCGCAGCGCGTACGGATCCTGCGTCCAGGAAGCGAAAGTCCGGGTGGTCCTGCACGGCCGAGCGCGCCTCCTGCTCCACCGGGTCCGCATCGCGCAGATCCGTCTTGTCCATGCCGAAGTCGGCCTCTTCCTCGCTCATGGGGACTCGATCCGTCGGTGTCTTGCCTGCCCTGGATGCCCTACCGTGCTTGCCTTGCTGCTTGTCTGCGGCCGTTCTCCGCCTTGACTTGCTTTCTGCTGATGCGGCTTCGCTGTCCTGATTTTGACCTACTTTAACGTTCTAATTAGGTAACCCAAGGATTATATGGTCCTAGTTTTATGTTTTGAGGACTAATTTGATGTGTGGAACACAATGTGGTGGGAAGGTGTCCATTTTCGAGAGCAAGAATGGCCATGGAGGACGACCGGTGGAAGGCGCAGCGGCGCGCGGCCGTGCTGGATGCAGAGGTGGCGACGCGTGGACGTAGCGGCGGGCTACTGTGTTAACGAGAGTCTGACGCGTCGGTGCGCAGATCCGCGAACTGCAGGTGGCCATGGGCGAGCTGGACTCGGCGCGACCCACGAAGGTGACGACCAGCCCTGTTTGTTTCAGATCGCTCTCCATGGCACTGACCTCAGCTGCGGTCGTGGCTGGCAACCAGGCCACGTACGTCAGGCGCGCAGGCATCTTCTTCCTGGAGCGGCGAGACGCCGTCGTCAAGGCCAAGCGCAGTGCGTCGCCATCGACTTGTCCCTCGACGAGATAGAACCTCACCCTGACCCCGTGTTCCGTGCTCGCTCCCTGTTCACAGACGAGCTCAAGGAGAAGGAGAGCGCTCGCCACGACGTCGGGTTGCAGCTGCGTCCCATGGGCCCCCACATGTAGGAGAGCGACCGGCATGGGGGCCTCGAATACTATCGTCGCCCACATAATCCACTCCTCCTGATGCATGGTAATCCGCCATGTGAGACGCGTCTGGCAAATCGAATCACTTGCGCATTGTATGCTTTCAGAGTGATGGTCGTCTACTTGAAAGTTCAAGGCTTGACCTGGAGCATTTCCGCATTTGACGAGTAGAAGATGGCCAAGAAGCTGCTGCTGGTGGGCGGCGCCGGGGCTCTAGGCCGCGGCGTCGCCTCGCGGTTCGCGCGCGCGTCATGGGCGACACTCTCCGTCGGCTTCACGTGCGTTCTCGGCCGCCAATTCGGTCACAAGAAGACTAGGAAATGCACGTACTTACGGCGATCGTGCAGGCCCAACGAGGACGCCGGTGTGCGCAACGTGCTGCTGTCCAGGGACGTGAGCGTGCTCACACAGGCGGGGGAGACACTCGCACGGGTCAACGAGAGCGTGAGCTCCGTCGACGCCGTCGTATGCGCCGCTGGCGGCTGGGCAGGCGGCAGCATCCGCGACATCGAGACACTCGCTACTGTGGCGAAGATGCACGCCATGAACACCGAATCGGCCGTCTTGGGTGGGTGCTACGTGATGTCACTTGGAGGTGGAGCTTGAGGACTGACAAGGTCGTGAATTGCTTTGTTGTGCGTGTGTATGTGACAGCGGCGCACTTGGCGAGTCGGTTGTTGAAGCCCGGCGGGTTGCTGGTGCTGACTGGAGCCGCGGCGGCGCTGACAGGTACTTACGATAACTGCTGCTCGTGAGCGTCGCCTATAGCTAACCATGTAGTGCATGGACCGGTCAGGGACGCCGGGAATGGTGGCGTACGGGATGAGCAAGGCCGCGACGCACCACTTAGTCGCCAGCACCGCGTATGCTTCGTGAAGAACAGCGACTTGCGTCTTGCGTGCGGGTCTCTAACAGCCGCCTTCTCCATGGATTTATGATCCTTATGTGAAGCCCCGAGCTCCCACGAGACGCAACGGCACTGGCAGTCCTGCCAGCCACGATCGACACGCCCATGAACCGCAAATTCATGGCGGACGCCGACTTTTCTTCATGGACAAAGGTGACGTGGCTTGATCTCTCTTTGAATGGTGTGGACAGCTTACCAACAAGTGTCGTGACGGCTTCAGGTCGACGAGATCGCCTCCAAGATGGTCGAGTGGGCCGAGGTGCGCGGCAGCCGACCGCCCAGCGGCCATCTCGTCCAAGTGGCGACGCAGAACGGCATCTCCACGTGGACGGACGTCGGGAACCCCTTCCTCGCCTCGCAGTGAACACAGGACAACTCAAGAGAGAACGTCATCGACTTGAAGACAATCAAACGCTCTAATGATACGTTTTCTTTCACCAAGGAAGTGTACAAGTCGATTCTGCTCGTCTATCTATCTATCTCCCCTGGAGATATTTACTCCAGGTAGTACGCAGGCTCGACTTGCGGATCACGAAAGTCATTCGTTCCGCTTTCAACTTTGATTTTCTCTGCGTGTGGTGTGTGTGGGTCATGCCGTGGCTCACCTCATCGTTGCATGTGTGTTTGGGTTTCGTGTCTTTTTCGTTCATGGCAGTCCCCTCGTTCATGGCAGTCCCCTCGTTCATGGCAGTCCCCTCGTTCATGGCAGTCCCCTCATTCATGGCAGTATTCTCGCTGTGAGCGATCCCAGTCACTCACGAGCAGTGTGGGCTCAGACTCCGGCTCCGGCTCAGGCCCATTGCAGACGCCTCATACAACGCCTTGCAGTCCTCCCGGCGTGATCGCCATGGCCGTCGCGGTATCGGCCAGACTCCGCCGGAAGTGGTCACAGAAGGCGCCGAGCACGCGCCTGAACTTGCGCGAGTTCTCGATACACTCGGGCTTGGAGATGTTGACGGCAAATTCGCCGCGGAACCGCGCGGCAACGTGCGGCCCGAGGAATCCGTCGTCTGCTAGTAGACGCTGCAGCAGTTCCTCGCTTCGCTGGCGGCCAAAGTAGAGCCAACAGGAGCGCACGGCCTCGGCTACCTTTTCAAGCAGCGTGGGAGGCATCCCGCCGGCCGCGGCGGTGAACAGCGCCGCGAGCACGTGGTACTGGACGTCCTTCTCGAAGAACAGCGTCTGGATTTGCTGGTACAGCATCAGCTTGCCGGCGTACTCGGGTCCGTGCACCAGCTCCGTCGGCGTCCGCAAGATGATGCCGTACAGCGAGCCGAGCTCCAGCAAGAAGTCGAGCGTGGCGCCGCCGACCTCGGGGGTTTGCGCCTTGAGCGCATGCAGCACGAGCGCCAGCACTGGCTCCAGCTGGGCCGAGTGGACCAGAATGGACGGGTGGTGGGTCCCGCAGCTCGCCACGAGGTCCAGCAACGCGGTCACAAGCGCCGGGTTTTCGTCCACGCTGCCGTCGGCGGCGATCTTGTGCAGCGCGCTCTCCGACACGATGACGACGACGCGTGTCAAGCTGTCCGCCGTCGCGGCGTCGTCTCCCGCGCAGCTGATAATGCTCTTGATCACGCGCAGGTAGTTGCCGTTCGAGCTCTGCGCAAACTGGGTCAGCAGCGTCGGCATGATCTGCGACGCGAGCTCGAGCGCCTGCGACCGAAGTGTGTCGAAAATGCCGACAAGCAGCGCGCAAAACCTGTCGACGACGTCGTCGCTTGCGCTGTAGACGCCCATGATGGTCTCAATAACCTTCCAGCGGCTTTGGAGGTCCGCTAGCACCGGGTGAGGCACCTCCTGGTCGATACGAGGCGGGATCTTGGTCGCTAGGAGTCGGAGGTGGTCGATCAGCTCGCACACAAACTCGATCGAGCGCTCGTCGGCGGCGTTGAGCATCGGGAACCGCTTCGCCAGGTCGTCAAACATGATGCCCGTCATCTCCTGCACCACTGGCAGCGCGTCCTTGTAGCTCACGGCCGCGAGCACTTGCGCGACCGAGTCGACGATCAGGCGTAGACTCTCCATACCCAGTATTGCTGCTGGCGTGCCGGCCGCCATGCGGTTCGAGCGGTACAGGTTCAGGATGGACTCCATCCACTGCTGGTTGAAGAAGTGCGCACCGCAGCGGCTCGTGAGCTTGCGCAGTGCGACGGCGCCGACGTGGTCTTCCTGTCCGCGCGTTCGAAACGGGAACGTGTCGTCGGCCTCGCAGACCTCGAAGCTGTTGGACAGGATGCGAAACGCGAACACGCCGAGGAACTCCGGGTGGCGCGCGAACCAGTGACCCGTGACGCCGAGCAGCACGGTCGATGTGCGCAACAGCGCGCGGTGCGACGGCTCCTTCTGTGATAAATAGTCAAAGAGCTGCGGAACCAGCGACATATCGGCCTCCCGGATCGACTTGGATAGTGCGCTCAAAGCATGCACGTACACCTCCGTCCTGCGCCACCACTGCGAATCAGCAGTAGGTTAATTTGATTGCACAGCTCGTGATGAGGAACGGGGTGAACGTACATCTGGGGACACTGGTCCAGCCTTGGCCATCTCGTACTGCCGGAAGATCAGATGGATGGCGTCCACGATGAACTTGTCTTCGCTGGCCGCCGTCACGGTCGCGAGCGCACGGAACACCCCGCGGACTTCGCTGCGGTAGGCGGCAAAGCGCTCCTTGGCCGCGTCCGAGAAGCTCTCAAAGTCGGCAGGGAACTCGGTGCGCTCGACGAGGATGCGCAGGAGACGCGAGATGAACTCTTCAAACGCGTACATGCGCTGTTCGTGCTTGCCGGACACGTATGTGCGGAAGTCGATCCAGAAGTCCATGGTCTCGTTCGACACGTCCAGGTCGTCCAGCGACGTGAAGAACAGCACCATGTCCAGGAACTCGTACACCAGCGACCCGGGCTGCAGGTCCAGCGTGTAGTCGACAAAGTGCGTGATGAACGACTGGCCGCACTCGGCGATCGCGAGGGCACAGCCGGGCAGACACGTGGCCAGCACGGGGTCGGATGCAGCCTTCGCCCGTGGAGACATGGCTGCCTCGGGTCCAGTTGTCGCCGCGCTCGAGACTGCAGCCATGCGCTCGGCAATGAGCTTGCCGAGAACCACAAAGTTCTTCATGACGAGCTCCATGAGTGGCACGTGCGCGTCATTCTGGCACGCACTCACCACCTCGCGGATCACGAGCAGCGCGTCCTCCGAGCACTCGGGTGAGAGCGTCTCGTGGAACGCGCGGTCCAGCAGCCCGGACTCCATAACGAGGCTCGGTGACACGGTGCCGTACTCCACCCAGCTGCTGAACGCTTGCAGCAGCAGGCTGCGCAGACGCTGCTGATCCTCGCTGGCATCAACCGTCGCGGCAATAGTCGGCAGCACTTTCTGGATGACGTGGGCCGCTGAGCGCTGCACCATGGCCTCGCACTGTACGCGCTTGGTCTTGGAGAACTTGACGCGCCGATTGTGCACCTCCTCTGGGATGACCTTGAGCGTGAGCAGCACGGCGAAGTTGGTCCGGCGCGACGACGCAGAGTCCTGCACCGGGATGGACTGGTTGTGCACGAGCCACTCGACGGCGCCGATGATCGATGGGTCGCTCTGCTCGCCCGCCTGTGGCTGGTGCTCGTGGAAGCGCAGCAGCACGACCGCGATCGTGAGCGTCAGCTGCGTCTGCACGTTCGAGTCTTCAGCGTCCGCGAGCGGACCCGTCAGGACGTTCCACAGCTCGCGGCAGAGCAGTCCGAACTCCTTGGCCACGCTCACGTGCTCGGCGCGCTCGGCGTCCGTCCAGCTCGCCGGGTCCTCGAGCTTGTACCGGCGCACGTACGACGCCGCCGTGAGGTAGATGGTCGCCGCCGCGAACACGCGCTCGGCCCTCGCCAGCGCGTCCTGGTGCGCGTCACCCGTCACCACGCGCGGCGTCTGCAGCACGCGCAGCGCCGCGGGAGCCGCCTCGGGCGACCGCTGGAACTGCTGCAGCATCGAGTCTGCGCGTCGCCGCGCGCGCGGAGTGCTCTGCGGGCTGTACAGGTCATGCAGCGCTGTTGTGACCGTTAGCGCCGCCATCCTCGGCTTGGATATCGCGTAGTCGGCTCGCTCGCAAGTCTCTTGTTTCCCTCTCCTCTCCGCTGTCCTTTCTCGCCCAGCGCCGCGGCCGTCAGGTGTCTTCTCAAGCGCGCAAAGCACGACTGTGAGGCCGCCAGAAGGGAGCGAGCGACAGATCTCAGAGGGCTATATAAAGCACCGCGCACCTGTCTGCGCGTTGCTTGTCGGCTGCCTGCGTCGTCCTCAGGTCTTGCTCCTTGCTCGTGCGTGATCGCCTGCGTCCTTGGGTCTTTCGCACTGCGGCCTTTCCGATACAAACGCCAAGTGATGCCGACAACTTCCACGACCCTAAAATAAGGCACAGCTGTGTCCTAAAATAGATTCACTCAAGGTTGTTTGGTAAGTTGTGTGGGCCACATAGAGTAACAGTACGAGCGACTAGCAGGACAAGCGCGTACGTTACGTGGACTGCAACGACCAGCCTTACGCACAATCTGGTAGCGTGTTCAACCTGGCCAGGTTGCTGCATCGCTCGATCATGATGGCGGAACGGTGACAGCTTTTGGCGATGGCTTCTGGGAGCGCTGGACTTCGAGATGCACCACCAGCTGCTGTGTCTCGATGACAAGGCACTGGTGGTGGCTAGCCGCCTTGCTCGCAGCGCCACTCTACACTAAGATCACGCCAAGAGCGAGACTACCGCAGCGAAACCCGGCGTATGAGCACCCATGTGATGCACTTCAACATCCTTGTTTGTGAGGTGCTCCCACCCTGTTTCGATAAAACCTCATCAAGGGGCGACCCCTCCACCCTAAAACGACACTAACACACCTTGTTTTGGAAGCGTAGAATGCTCGAATCCCATTCACGATGCATTACTACAGTTTATCACAGGTTCCGACACGTGCTATACTGAGCACAGCTCAGCGCAAGGTATTCTTAATTTACAAACCTGCTCACCATCCACTTCCAAAGGTTCTAGATCCAGAGTATAAAACACAGGGGAGTCCAGTGAGGGGGAAAGTCGAGTCGGATCACACACACGTGGACTTCCCAAGCGATCGCACCGGAGAAACCGCCAGGCTCGCTGGCTGTCTCCCGCTCTCCTCCTCGACCGCAGGTGACTCGGCGAGGCAACCGGACGGTAGCAGACGCTGCAGCAGCATCCGCGGACCCCGACCGTGCCTCTCGCATCCCCGAGAGCTTCCCGGACGCGGAGCTATCTCCCTAGGCAAGTAATCGAAGACAGGCGGCCTTTCTCGCGGACAATCATGCGGCGGTGGACCAGGACGGCGGCTACAGCCGCGGCGCTGGCGGCTACTGCGCTTATGACGCCTCTCCCTGGTGTGGACGCGGCGTTCTACGTGCCTGGCGTGGCTCCCGAGTCGTGGGGAGCTGGCGAGACGGTGCTGCTGAACGTGAACAAGATGACGTCGACCAAGACTTTGGTGCCGTACGAGTACTACTACCTGCCGTTCTGCAAGCCGACGTCGACGAACGAGCAGCAGGAGAACCTGGGCGAGATCATGGCGGGCGACGCCATCATGGACTCGCTGTACGTCATGCACATGCAGAAGGACGCGCGGTGCCAGGTGCTGTGCAAGCCCACAGTCTACTCGTCCGAGGAGAGCCAGCAGTTCATCGACATGATCCAGAACGAGTACTACGTGCAGTGGATCGTGGACAACCTGCCGGTGCTGTACCGCGACCCGACGGACTCTTCTCCCAACGGCGGCGGCGCCTTCAAGCGCGGCTTCCCTGTCGGCGAGGTGGACGAGAACGGCAAGTACCTGCTGTATAACCACGTGCGCATCATCGTGTCGGTCAACGCAGACCCGTACGCGGCCGAGGACGGACTGACCAAGTGGCGCGTCGTCGGCTTCGAGGTCGTGCCCACGTCCATCCAACACGCGTACGAGAACGAACCAGTGGCTGGCCAGGAGCTCGACTCGGACACTTGCGGCAAGTTCGTCAACATTGAGGAGGTGGCGCAGGGCAACTACCAGTATTTGGACCCGGAGGGCCAGACGACCGTGCTGTACACGTACGACGTGCAGTTCGTCAAGTCGGACATCCCGTGGGAGGAGCGCTGGGACCGCATCATCAGTAGCAAGACGTCGAACGACCAGATCCACTGGTTCTCGATCATCAACTCGCTCATGATCGTGCTCTTCCTCACGGGCATGATCGCCATGATCATGCTGCGCACGCTGCACCGCGACATTGCGCGCTACAACGAGGTGCAGACGACCGAGGAGGCGCAGGAGGAGTCGGGCTGGAAGCTCGTGCACGGCGACGTCTTCCGGCCGCCGCAGCTCTCGCCCATGCTCTTCTCAGTCATGGTCGGCACGGGCGTCCAGGTGTGCTCGATGAGCGCGACCACGATGGTCATCGCGCTGCTGGGACTGCTGTCACCTGCGAACCGCGGCTCGCTGCTCACGACGCTGCTGCTGCTGTTCGTCTTCATGGGCAGCTTCGCCGGCTACCACTCGGCGCGCACGTACAAGATGTTCTCGGGCAAGGACTGGAAGAAGAACACGATCTACACGGCCGTGCTGTACCCGGGCACGCTCTTCAGCACCTTCTTCGTGCTCAACCTCTTCCTCTGGGGCAAGGCGTCGTCGCAGGCCGTGCCCTTCGGCACGCTCTTCGCGCTGCTCGTGCTCTGGTTCGGCGTCTCGGTGCCGCTCGTCTTCCTCGGCAGCTACTTCGGCTTCAAGGCGCCGGCGATCGAGCACCCCGTGCGCACGAACCAGATCGCGCGCCAGATCCCCGAGCAGGTCTGGTACCTGTCGTCGCCCTTCAGCATCCTGGTGGGCGGCATCCTGCCCTTCGGCGCTGTCTTCATCGAGCTCTTCTTCATCATGTCGGCGCTCTGGCTGCACCAGATCTACTACGTCTTCGGCTTCCTCTTCATCGTGCTGCTCATCCTCGTGGCCACGTGCGCCGAGGTGACGGTCGTCATGTGCTACTTCCAGCTGTGCGCCGAGGACTACCGCTGGTGGTGGCGCTCGTTCCTCACGTCGGGCTCGGCGGCCGTCTACCTGTTCCTCTACTCGTTCCTCTACTTCTTCACCAAGCTCAACATCACGGCCTTCGTCTCGGGCATCCTCTACTTCGGCTACATGGCCATGATCTCGGTCACCTTCTTCTTCCTCACGGGCACCATCGGATACTTCGCCTGCCTCTGGTTCACGCGCAAGATCTACAGCTCCATCAAGATCGACTAAACCCCTCGAGCTTGGAGACAAGGCAAGTCAAGAGCGATGGGCGATCTCTGCGGATGCAGCGGCGATCGCCATCGAGATTGGACGACTGGAAGGCGGGACGGTGTCTTTCTACCATGGCGTCGCCCTCAACTAGCGGAGGAGAAGCTAACGGCGACGCGGTGAGAGTAAAGACCAGTAGATTTGCATTCCCTTCACGCTCCTTCTCTCACTCTCACACTCACAGCGTCCGCCACACTCGCAGCCACGGCCGCTTGGCAACAGCATCTTCCGCCTGCTGCTGCCACTCGCTCACCGTCTGCATCGTCACATTAGGTGTTGACGCCATGACCGCCTTCAACACCAGGTCGGTCGGTGTCGTGAGCAAATCCGCAGGTGTCCCGAGCTTCTGCACCTCGAGCGCGCCGATCACTTCGGCGTCTCCACCCACGACCTCCAGCAGCAGGTCGTTCACCTCGTCCAGGCGAGCTTCATCGACCATCTTGCTCAGCGCCGCCTCCACCTTTGGAGCTGACGGATCCGACGGGTCCATGAGCTCCCAAACTGTCGAGCGAACGTGAGCGTCCGCCAGGTCTTCACGAGTGTGGACGCCAGCGGCGGACGCGAGTAGAGCCGCGATCTCGGCCCCTGTGATCTGCAGGACCTCGTCATCCAGCGACTCGCACCCATTCGTCCGACCGATGAGCGTAAGCTATTCATTCACACAACAGTCAGAACCCGATACCCACTCAGCTATCGAATCGAGTCCAGGAGCTCACCTTGTCGCAGGTCCACTCGGTGTCGCTATCGCCCAGGTCGACACGCGCGGCCTCGTCCAGCGACAGCATGCGCGCCTTGCCGCACGCGTCGCAGTACGCGGTCGTCGTCTCCTCCACGTCTTCGTCGCCCTCCGTCTCCGTCTCCTCTTCATCTCTGGCTCCTGCGTCTTGGCGGGTGAACGCTGTGACCACTTGCGAAGTGCGAGAGCTCTGGCCGAGCCGAGAGAGCGCGGCCTGCGCTGCCGCACTCCGCAGCGCGCTCGTCGTCGCTTGTTTGGCCGACAGCGCCGGCGTCTTCTTCCCGTCAGGCTTGATACTCGCTCGTTCACGTCGACGTGTTGTCATTGCAGCAGCAGCGACGGCACTCACATCGTCGCCTTCGTCCTCGTCCGAGTCGATATCAATCACCTCGTGCTTCACAACGTCCGAATCGTTCGCGCGTGGCTTCTTCTGGGCTGGCGGAGACGGCGGCGGAGACTCCTCCCGCGCGTTCCGCTTCTTCCACAGCTTGTAGTGCTCCTCGTTGGCCTGAGCACAGTCACACAGAGAGATGTGAGCTCTAGTTCTCCAATCCTCTGGTGGACGTTGAGAGTGCTCACCTTGGCCTCCATCGCCTTCTTGGACAGCACACTGCCGCGTTTCAACCACCACAACATTGTCAACACAAGTCAACAGACATCAAGTAACCCCAACAGGCTGGCTCACCGAGTGCGGATGTCGAGGTAGGACCAGTCCTGATCCGGCGCGAGCTCCGCCAGTCCAGCTTCAATATCCCCGCCATACAGCCGCGCGATGCTCCAGAAGACTCTACAACCCACCACAACACGTCAAATCAACCACAAACAACCAGCTCAAGCCATACAATCAAGTACCTTGGCGACGCCTGCGCCATGTTGAACGGCTTGAGCATCTCTCTGCCCGTCTCGCCGCCTGAGATCAGCACGTACTTGACGATGGCCTGCAACTCCACGCCCTGCAGCAGCGTTACCGTCTCCTCTCTCCACTTGCGTGGTCCCTCCTTGAACCGCACGTTCATCTCGGCTGCCTCAGTCGTCTCAGCTCCACGCCCATCCCTCGCAATGTCCGCTGCTCGCCTTGCCGTCCGCACCTCGTGGACTTCAAACTGGCCGCTTCGAGCCGCGTTCAGCCTCGCGGTCGCGATGTTCACCTGGTACTGATGGTCCACGGCGTTGCGAGTAGCGGCGCGGAAGAACTTGGCCGCACGGTCGTTCGAGCGGCCGCTGACTGCATTCACAAGCGCCAGCTCTACGTCCTCCTTGGACGACAAGTGGATCGCGCGCGTCCTCCGGTACTTGGGCTTGCCTTCCTCTTCTTCGTTCGCCTCCTCTTGGCCGTTTGTATCGACAGCATCGTCGTCCAATGAGTTGCCAAGCTGGAAGCCCTGGCCCGTGATCTTCTTCCTTGCTGGCGCTGTCTTCCGAGTTGGTGCGGCATGGAGTGAGTGAACACCGCGTGCCTTGTCCGCTGGCTTCTTCTTCGTCTTTGAGGCGTTAGCAGCAGCCCTAGAGACCGCGCGCTTGGCTGTCTGAGGCTTCGCGGCTGTTACTTTACCCGCGGATGACGCGAGAGCCACCACGACCGTGTCGTTCCTGGCCAGCGCGTCCTTGACAAGCGCGGTTGGCTCGGAAGTTAGTGGACGCGGAGGGAACCCACAGCGAACTGTAAGCAAGTAATACGGTACGTGAGGCTTTGGATGGGTAGTAGAGACGTTGGAAGGGCCGTAGAGGGCGTACAGGTGAGGTTTGTGGCGGCTCCGAGGCCCAACTGCGCGGCTGCCAGCTCTGCGATCCATCGAGGCAAGTGTCGGAAGGCGGTTAGAGACTACGGACGGAGATTGCGAGCGATGCAGATAGCGAAGTATCGCACCGCAGAAGTGCTGGACGGTCGCGTCTGCGTCGATCTGCAGCGCCGACGTCTGTCCGCGTGGTCCGCGCAGCCGCAGGCTCCACGCGCCGTCGCCGCCGCCGAGTCCAGCACTCATGGTGCTTGGTCGTCGGAAGTGCAAACAGATCAACACCTTTCAAAACCTCGCTTCAGTGCCCGTCACTATAATTAGTGAGTATTCACTCTCAAAGGGTTAAGATATGTGACAGGTTGATGCAAACATGAGTGTTGGTCATCGAATGGAACGCTCGACGAACATTCTGCTCTGGCTGTGATTATTCACCAATCAAGCAACGTGTTCATCACTTTAGACCAATTACATCGTTTTAATCGATTCGCTTGCGACCCAAGAGCTCATTCTGCATTTCAACACCAGAGTGCAACATGAGCGACGCAGCCACCTCGGGTACAAGCGCTGCGACCGCCGCTACTACCGCCGACGCCTTGGCCGCCTCCACATCAGCGCTGTCCCTCACAGTAGAGACCTCTGCTGACACCGCCAGCTCAGCCGAATGGCAGGCAGCGCTCCAGCAAGAGCAGGACGCGGCACGGAGGGAGTGGATGGCACTCGAGCGGCGGTATCATCTACGCCTGGTCAGCGAGGACCCCGCGACGCACGCAAAGACTGCCATGTTGTTCCTGCGGCTTATGGACCCCGATCTCCCCGAGCGCTTCCGCGGCGGAGAGGTGGAGCTGCAGCTCGAGCTGCCAGCGGATTACCCGCGCGAGATCCCCGTCATCGACTTTGACCAGTGGAGCACGCGCATGTCGTCGAGCCAAGTCAGCGCGCTGAACGCTGCGTTCCGAGCCCAGGCGGACATGATGCGTGGGACATTTTCTCTCCGCCGGCTGCTCACGTGGCTAGACAACAAGCTCGTGCAGTTCGTTGGCGAGGACGAGGCAGCAGAGGCGAGCGTCTTGGCAAGGGAAGACGCTGCTGCTGACGCTCCAGGCGCCGCGCTTGGCACTGAAGCTCCGTCACAGATCAAGAAGAAGCGGAGAGCCCGTCGACGTCCGTGTCGCTACTTTGCGCGCGGCAAGTGCACGAAGGGGGACGAGTGCGAGTACTCACACGAGCCGCCCAAGCCCAGGCCCGCAGCGTCATCAGAGCCCAAGCCGCAGCAGACCGAGGCCGACGGTTTCAGTAAGGCGCAGAACCAAGCGCCAAAGCAGTCAAAGTCCCAAGCCAAGGGGACGGATGCCAAGAAGTCGACTCGCTCCTGCAAGTTCTTTGCGCGCGACAGCTGCAAGGAGGGCGACAAGTGCCGGTTCTCGCACGAGCGCAAGCCGTCAAAGGGAAACATCCAAGCTTCCAAGCAGAAACTTAGTGTGCCAGAGGCGGTCAAGGACGACGAAGTGATCGACCTGGAGCAGCCGAGCAAGACCACCGCGTCGAAGACCAGCGAGCCCAAGATCAGCGAGACCCTGACTGCTACTAGCCCTGTGAACGACAGTAACGAGTGGACCGAAGCGCAGCAACTTGCGCTGGACGAAGCGCTCAAGTCGTTCCCACCTACAATGGACAAGAAGGAGCGCTGGACTCGCATCGCCGAGGCAGTCGATGGACGGACGCTGAACGAGTGCATCGACCGCTTCAAGTACCTTTCGATGTTGATTCGCCAGCAGCAAGAGCAGCCTGTCGTCATCAAGCCGAAGCGCACTCCATCTCCTCGGAAAGAGCCAATGCCCGCCCTGACCGACGAAGATGTCGTGGACGAACCAACTGAACCAGTCGACGAGACGGTCATTGACTCGCGGTTGATCCCTCAGGACAAACGCGTCGCGGTGGAGACGGAGCCAGTCGCTCGCGGCGCGCAGATCCGGCTTGAAGACCTCTTCCTGCACGAGATCGGCACCGTCATCCCTCATCGGTTGACGTGCCAAGTCGCGTGCGCCAACTGTCCGCTCCGCTTCGACGCCGTCTTGTCATTAAACAACGCCAAGGTCCACAAGTGGTGTCCTCGATGCAGTTCGCTGCATGATGTGGCGCTCCGCCCAGTGTTCGCGCACGCGCAGAGCAACGTACTCGCGTACATTGACACGACCAACTGCTCGATCGTCGACGTATTGCCAAGCCAAGTCGTTGCGACTTGTCTCGAGTGCGGCAACGAAGCGCTGATGGACAAGCTCACGCCTGGACGACGCAGTGAGCGGGCCTGCTTCTCGTGCCACGTCAAGTTGGCGATGCAGATGAAGCGCTACGTGGTGGCGTCGAGCGCTGTTGCAACGCACCCAAGCTCTACTACTACCGAGAAGAAGAAGAAGACGGAGAGACGCGTGATCGAGACGTTCGAGGTGGGCAAGCCGCTGCCGAACAACGGCGTGTGCGAGCACTACAAGCACTCGTACCGCTGGTTCCGCTTCCAGTGCTGCGGCAAGGCGTTCGGCTGCGACGTGTGCCACGACGCGAGTGACTGCGCCGAGGCCAACATGGGCAAGATCGCGAGCCGCATGATCTGCGGTTTGTGCTCGCGCGAGCAGTCGAGCCAGGTCAAGGTGTGCTCGTGCGGCAATGAGGTCGGTCGCAAGTCGTCGGCGTCGGCACATTGGGAGGGCGGCAAGGGCTGCCGCAACCAGGCGTCCATGGCGTCCACGGACAAGCAGAAGTTCCGCGGCCGCAACAAGACGGAGAGCAAGAAGTTCAAGCGCGTCGGCGCAGAGGCCAAGGCGCGTCGAGAGAGTTCTCGTGGCGCTGACTCGTCATAGTCGCGCTGCTATTTCTGGCGGTGGGAGACCAGAGCAGGCGAATGGTTGGAGCGCTGGAAGGAGCCATTCCAGCTCCTCGTCTGTGTCGGAGGAGCGCTCGAGCGTCAGTATGGCGCACTACAACCTCGCGGGGCGAGTTAATAGCGAGGAGTTCGCCGTCTGCGACCGCCTGCTAGGTGAGTTCCTGCTCGTCTTGTTATAGGTAGCTGTGAGGTTGTGCTAACCTTGTGTGTTGCGTGAGGGTAGACATCATGGCGTTCACGCTGCCGGACTGCTCGGTGACCAAGCGCGCGTACAGACACGACGACTGGCCGACGGCCGCCGGGGAGTTACAGCGTCTGCACGGGTTCAGGTTGCCGACGTCCTCGGGCTTGGTGATCAGCGACGTGGTCATCTGGACTGACACTGGACGGCTCGTGTGCTGCGATGCCGACGCGTTCTCCACGTTCGCACTGCGTACGTACGGCGTGCAGCTGGACCTGAACGACACGGAGCTGCTGCTGCACGTCAAGGCCAACATCGAGGAGCTGCGCGCTCGCGAACGCGAGCAGAAGACTGCAGCAGCGCCATCATGAGCTAGCTTCCCCACCAGTTGCATCTTCTCGCTTGGTTGCATCTTGAAGTGCACTTCAGGCCACTCTTTCGGGGTAAACCCATGCTAATGACTATTCATAAAAGGAGGTTCTTCGGCCGCACGCCGACCTGCTGACAGTGATTTTGTATTGGAGGAAGCACAACGTTTGATCACCAACTCGCTGGTAGCATGGCGCTGGTGCACGTGAAGGCGGCGGCGGCGGCGCTGCGGCGCGCGCACAGGACCAGCGCGGCTGCTCATCGCCTGGGATTCTCTACGGAGGCCACGGACGCGGCGGCGGCGGCGCTGCGCATGGTGCGGATCCACCCTAACAACCCGATTCCGGCGGTCCTTTCCCCCCATCTAACCCTGTGGACATCCATACGTCCAGGGCTTCAAGGAGAAAGTGCGGAAGCAAGAAGTGGCGCCAGCGTCCCCCAAAGCGGTGGAGGAGGTCGTTAACGTGGCGGAGGCGGCGCCAGCGCTGGAACCGGTCGATCCGCCTGCCGTGAGCTCGACGCAGCCACTCTGGCTGCAGCAGACCAGTCTGACGACGGACGTATCGAGCTTTGCTCCCAAGATCGTGGTCGTCGGCGTCGGCGGTGCCGGCGGAAATGCTGGTGCGTAGTCAGCAAGCGAATGCGCGTCCTAATTGAAGGGTTTGCGGGTCTCTGACTGCTCTTGGACGGGCTGGGCGAGCAGTGAACAACATGATCGCGCGCGGACTCCAGGGCGTCGACTTCCTCGTGTGCAACACGGACGCGCAGCACCTGCGCACGACGCTGACGGACAACCGCGTGCAGATGGGGCCCGACATCACGGGCGGGCTTGGATGTGGCGCCAACCCGGACGTTGGGTGCGTGTGTGGCAGCTAGTCACTCATTCGAGGGTGTCGCTTTCGTGGATCACTGACACTTCAACTGTTCGTGTGTGGCCCAGTCGGGAGGCTGCCGAGCAAGCCATTGACGAGATCATGGAGCGTGTGGCCGGCGCCAACATGGTACGCCTCCTGCTTGTATGGTTGACTCCACATAGCCGACTCGAGGTGGCATGTTCTCATTCTTGTGGCGGTCGTAGGTGTTCGTGACTGCGGGAATGGGTGGCGGTACGGGGACCGGTGCGGCTCCCGTCATTGCCCAGGCCGCTCTTGAGGCCGGCATGCTCACGGTCGCCGTCGTTACCAAGGTGAGAGGTATTCCAGTCTCGAACTAGTGACTAGTGGATGTCACTAACTTGAGAGCTGTTGCTGTTGACATCCCGCCAGCCCTTCCGCTTCGAGGGCACGAACCGCGCCAAACTGGCCGAGCAGGGCCTCGTGGACTTGCGCCAGAGCGTCGACACGATCATCACCATCCCGAACCAGAACCTGTTCAACATGTCGAACGCCAAGACGTCCCTCATGGAGGCCTTCAGGTACATACCCTTCGATGAGCTTGTGTAGATCTGATCTGCGAGCGTCGTATGGCTGACACTTTGCTGCGACTTGTGATTGGACTAGGATGGCCGACGATGTGCTCCTCGACGGCGTCAAAAACATCTCGGACCTGATGGTCATGCCCGGCCTGATCAACCTGGACTTTGCCGACGTGCAGACGGTGAGCACCAAAGCGTAGCTTGTGTTGCAGGCTTCATTTGTATCGCTGACTCATTGCTGCTCCATGTATGAAACGCTACAGGTGATGACCAACATGGGGAACGCGATGATGGGAAGCGGGGAAGCCGACGGCGACAACCGGTGAGGCAGCACCGGCAGCAAGGTGCCATCTCACTAGCACGACCACTAACTAACCCGTTGCTTGGGCGATTAGTGCGCTTCGAGCGGCCGAAGGAGCGCTCGCCAACCCCCTCCTGGGAGACATCTCCATCCAGGTTGGCTGCTTTCATCGGACGAGAGTTTTGCCGTCTCTAACTCACTCTTGTGTCCCTTTAACAGGACGCGAAGGGATTGATCGTGAACATCACTGGCGGCTCCGACTTGACGCTGTTCGAGGTGGACGAGGCCGCCGAGCGCGTCACGCGGGTATGCCAAGCTCACCACCTGCGTGCTTCACTGCCAGGAGACTCACCGTCTGTATGCATCCAAACCAACGACAGGAGCTGGAGGACCAGCATGCGAACATCATCTTTGGGTCGACGTTCGACGAGTCGCTGCACGGCAAGGTGCGCGTGTCGATCGTCGCCACGGGCATCGCGGACGTGGACAAGTAAGTAGATAGCACCCGGTCCTTTCAAGCCACACGCCAAGCCACAAGCTCCAAGCACAAGATGCAGGAGCATACACGGCGAGTCGACCGTCGAGCGTGGTTATATTTTGACGCCATTCCATTGTGGCCGCTCTTGAAGCCTATCAAAGCTGCCGAAGTGCCCCGTCGCACTAATATCAAAACGTGTGGTGGTGGTGGAGAAGCCAGCCGACCGACCAACGGGGGAGGGAGTGCAGCTACTAGTCAAGCAGTCAGTTTCTACCTAGTATGGACGGGCCCAAGCTCGCTCAGAACGTGTACTCGTCGCTGCTAGCGGCCGAGATGGACACGCGCTGCGATAGACGCTCAGGCGGCAGCGACGCGAGCGCCTCGTCCATATCGTAGGCCGCCCACATGGACGTGAGGCGGACGACGACGTCCTCGACAGTGGAGCGAGCGCCTTCAGGCAACACGACCTGCTTCATGGCGTCTTCTAGCGGGATGCTCGGGTCGCGGCAGCGCTGGTCGTCGAACCTGCTGGCGTACGCGGCGTCGTCCGAGTCGGACAGCTCGGGCTCCGACTCGTTGGGCTGCGTGGACGCCTCGGACGCGTCCGAGTGGTTGCTCGGCGCCTTGCTGGCCGAGAAGACGCTGCTGGCCGCGCTGGCCGAGAAGACGCTGCTGGCCGCGCTCGCCGACGCCTTGAGCGACCGGAAGGCGCTCGTGCAGCTCGCCGAGAAGAGCGCGCGCTGGCTACGGCTCGGGTCAAAGCTGCTGTCTTCCGAGTGATGCTGGTACGCGTCGGCACTGCGGCTCGAGTAGAACTCGTTGAGGTTGTGCGTGGCGGCCGGGAGTGGCGCAGTCGCCGCGAACTGGTACGCTCCACCACGTTCCTCCTCCTCGTCTGAGGCGGAGATCGGCAGCTGCGAGCGCGGCACGACAGCGTACGAGTCGAGCGAGAGCGACTTTTGGATCTTGGGCAGGATGGATCCGTGCAGCGGCTGCGCGCCGCGCAGCAGGAACGGCCGCGTCATGCGCTTGAGCTGCTCGCCGCACGTGTTGCACTTGGGCAGGTCGTTGTAGACGCGCTCGACGAGCAGCTTGAGGAAGTCCTGTAGCAGACTCACGCGGCGCCGCACGACGGCGTTGGAGCGCAGCAGCGACTTGCGCGGGAAGGCGGCGTGCGCCAGCGCGCGGTGGAAGCTGGCGCAGCTCGGGCAGCCCAGGCCGCGGGTCGCCAGCTTGGCCAGCACGTCCTTGCGCAGCTGCAGGAACTGCGAGTAGCGGCGGTTCACCGACCACTCCTGACCTGTAGGTTGCACGCGGACACAGACGCTGTACAGCGTGTGCGTCGGCCGGTTGAGCGCCGCGGGCACCAGCACCTGCACGCCGCTCTGGAACATGCTATTAGGGGAGGAGGAGGTCGCCATCTCGGCGTTCGGGAGGCGCTCGACAGTCGACGAGCTGGGCTGGAGGAGGAGGAGGGATCGGCGGACGCGGGGACCGACCGATAGGGTACGTAGGGAGAGTTCCGAACTGGCGAACCGACCGACGGACGACAGCGCTTGGCCGCCGCATTGCGAGCCGCTGGCGGCGCTTTGGACGCCGCGGACGGCCGCCCGTTTTCTCTCGCGCACGCATGAGGCC